>LS590045.1:1243688-1273332 GCA_900490775.1 Pristionchus maxplancki
TGACTTGCCTGGCCATTTTGGTTGAGTTAGCGCTGAAAACGGCGTGAAAAACGGATTATTGCATAGTGATGACGTAATATTGCATAATGATGACGAAATAGGTATTGATTTTTTAAGTGTAACTTTTCATGACAAGTCGATTGGTACCGGTCCTGGACCTGTGCGACGACGTTAAAGTGGTTTTTCAGGCATTTTTTTTGGAGCGTGACAGACAAACAAACAAACAAACAAACAGACAGACGGACAGACAGACGTTAGGATATGTAACTTCTCTTGCAATCGTAGCCTACACTGATAGTGAATAGTAAGTATGAAGGACAATAAGCTGATGGTGAGTGATGATAACAACAATAATAACAACAACAACAACAACAACAACAACAACAACATGTCAGAAAGGCGGCGGCTACCATCTCGACCTGCTCATCATTGCGGCGCTCGTGCTTATCTGCTCGTTCTTGGGACTGCCGTACTTCGTGGCTGCGACGGTGTTGTCGGTACGTTTTGTGGTTTATTGAGTAAGCGTTATCGGAAAAGTTGAAAAAATTAAAATGGGCGGAATATAGTAGTGCTAGTTTCATCTGCGTGTTGCCGTACGATTGTTCTATCGGTGGGCAAAGTTTACGTTATGCATCCGTGTTTCTGCTGTCAAAAGTTTGCAAATTCAACACTTTTTATGAAAACAGCGACATTTTTGAGCACTACTAAAGTGAGAACCGAAAAATGTATCATCGAAAATCGACTCAATCTCAGGTGATGCACGTCGACTCCCTGCGTGTCTACTCGGAGAGCAGTGCCCCAGGAGAAGTGCCCACGTTCCTGGGAGTGAAGTGGGTTTGAAATCGTTTCGAAATAATTTTTAAGTTAAATAAAAATTCGAAACGTTCAGTGAGCAACGTCTCACTGGCATCTTCTCCCATCTTCTCATCGGTCTGTCCGTTCTGCTCACGCCCATAATCAAGGTAACAATTTTCACTCTTTATTAGTGGCCTACGTGAAAGAATAATATCAAAAATGGACCTACCGGACTGAATCATCGGCGTCTTCCTCCACATAGGATCCTTCACTAACCATTAATTAGAGACCTACGTGGCAGAAATAATGGACCCCCAAGACAGATTTATAGACCTACAGGAAGCATTTAATCTCAGCTGGTCCCTCTACCCGTCCTCATCGGCATCTTCCTCTACATGGGCGTCGTTTCTCTCTTCGGGCAGCAGTTCGTGCAGAGGGTGGCCTTGTTGGCAATGCCTGATAAGCATCAGGTTGGTTATTATTTCCGAAAGATTTTAGGCTAGAAAATTACGCAGGAACGCGTTTCTGTAATGCAACATACCTTTGTCGGAAATAACTGGAATTGATAGTAATGCCATTCCAGCCCGACTACACATGGCTGCGTCTGGTGCGCATGCCCCGCGTGCGTCTCTTCACGTTTGTTCAGGTACGATTTAGTGCCGAGGATGTAATTACAATAACAAACAACAATAACAACAAGAAAACAACAATAATAGTAACAACATCAGATCGCCGCCGTGGCCGGTCTCTTCGCGGTGAAGTACACGAAGGCCATCTCAATGATGTTCCCGCTTATGGTTAGTTATTGATTTCGAGAAAAAAACAATAACAAAAAGAAACAATAATAACAACAAAAACTAAAACAATTTCCAGTTAGTCTTCATGGTGCTGATCAGGATGTTCGTGCTGTCTCGTCTCTTCACTCGTTCTGAGTTGACGTCTCTTGATGATTCGTTACCGACGTTCGGGCAGCTCATGAAACCGAGAAAGAAGTTAGTTGTCTTTTTAGATCGGTTTGAGTATGTTTCGCTGTAAATATTGATTCTTCGAGGGCCTTTTATCAATAATAAGA
This sequence comes from Pristionchus maxplancki, assembly GCA_900490775.1. Taxonomy (NCBI): domain Eukaryota; kingdom Metazoa; phylum Nematoda; class Chromadorea; order Rhabditida; family Neodiplogasteridae; genus Pristionchus; species Pristionchus maxplancki. Next base: position 1,245,556 of record LS590045.1, read on the forward strand.
CGAAATTGAGCGATTCTAAAACCTTCTTTATCAGAACGCACGACCTCGGCAAGACGCTAATCAACGGTGACCATCTCATGAGTGAGCTACTGGAGAAGGACGAGAAAGAAGTGAAGAAGCAATCGAATGGCGCGGTTAGTCAGACGATCGAGGAAGAGGAGGAATGACAGTTACTATTTTGGTTTTATCACATTTTGTATTGCTCAAATTGTCGTCGTTATCATGTTATTCGTTGCTGTATGATAATAAACTTCTTTTTTTCAATTCCCGCTGTGTCCATTGCAGGACAATGGTTTTTGACGCTCTTGATTGTTTGAACAGCTACATACATAGAGGCGTTTCGTTTGGAGTAATGATTTATCAATCTGTTATCAATCAGAGGATAATTAATTAACACTGCTTGATCCACAATACTGTACAAAACCCGTAGCTGTGATGAGTTCAGTGGGCGCATTGTTGGACAATCACCGAAAATAATAATAATAATAAGACAACAATATTGATCCAATAAAATAATCATAATATGGGTTTTACATCACATAGAATCTCGGGGTACCCGTCTCATTTGAGAGAAATCAGCTCAAAGGTGATTGAGATGAAAAGAAGACAGGAGGAAAGCGAGAGAGGAGGAATGCAAGGCGGTAGGTGAAAGGAAAGAAGGGAAAAGCATGCGGTAGGTCATTAGAGTACGGTATTACTGAGCGTGATCGATTGTGAAGGCTCGTTTTCGTCGAGAGTGGTAGGAGTCGGACCTCATAGCGGTAGGCGGAGTTCGTTGCGGGCTGCCGCCAGAGCCGGGACGGCTGCAAATTATATTAATTAGTTATGTTGATTAATTAGTAAATTAATTAATTGATAAAAAATCTATGGTTGCCGGAGTGTGGAAGCAGTTAGCGTTACAAAACGAAGCAACGTGATTTACAGTTAGCACGAACTTTCATGGGCATATTGTGAATTGGTAATGGAATTTATCATGCGTTCACCTAACATTCCATTGAATAGTAAGCCATTCATCAAAACTATTGTCGGCAGCTATTAAAATAAATCTTACTGATTCGGCAAACGCTTATTTTGATTCTTGCGGCTTTCTGTGAAAGTTAGTAGTGTGAAGTGTTCAGCTCCTCTATTCGCATACTATTTGTGAAATTAGAGCTCTATCATGCCTTCTCTGCTCTTCTCTGCTCTTATCACTAGATAAAAATCATTAGTAGCGTGATATTAGTGATAGTGAATTCTATCATGCCTCTACCTGCTCATCTGACCAGTGGCCGGCTGCACCGCTCCCACTCCGTTGTTGTTGATGACATTCCTACGCGTCCCTACGTAAATTCACAGGCAAATTTGCATTTATACGCATGCCTTGGCTTCTACGCGTATTTCTACATGAAATTTCTCGCTCCATAGTAGCCATGCGCATTAGTATCGTGAAGGGCCCACAATACAGTAGTGAAGTTATTTCTATCATGCCTCTACCTGCTCCTCTGACCGGTCGCAGGCTGCACCGCTCCCACTCCGTTGTTGTTGATGGCGTTGGAGGCTGCAGACACCGAGCAGTTCTGGTGGTGGATGAAGTGGTTGCGCACCGCGCGTTGAAGAACCTGCGGAGAAACAGATTTTTAAACCACTCTCAAATCGACATTTTGTTGCTCCGTGTCAGACTTGGAGCTGAGATTCGTCAGCTGCTTAGAAATAGGTTGCGGGATGCACAAATTCTACCTATTTATCAGGAATTCTCCACGTTTTTTCTACAGTTACTTGTTATCACAATAATGAACTCGGGAGCTAGCTTGATCTCTGATTTTTGATCTCTAATATCCCCTCCCTCACCTCAATCTGCGTCCTCATCTCGTCCTGGGCCGAGACCAATCGCTGCATGGAGGAGTGCATCTCGGCCACGAGCTGTGATTGTTATTGTTATTATTATTGTTGTTGTTGTCATTGTTGGTCTTGTTTTTGTTGTTGTTGTTGTTACTCACCCTGGTCACTTGCTGCGTGTTGACACTATTATTCTCTCCGAAGATGCGGATTTCGTTCTTGATCGCTCGGAATCGATGTATGGCGTTGAGGAATCGTCGTTGATGAAGTCGAAGGACGGCGTCTGAGCTTGGCTCTCCGGATTGGAGGCACTTGTGGATGTGCCACGTGTGCTGGAGCACCTGAAAAACAAGTTGTTATTGTTATTGTTGTTGTTATTGTTTTGCGTATAAATACCAACCCTCGCAGCGGCGTTCTTGTGCTCCCTCGTGAGGCGCGAGTCGTTCATGAAGTTGTTCACGTTCCTGGAAGAATTTTGATTGATTAAAAACAACAACAAGAATAGCAACAACAATAACAAAAACAATAATAACCTCTGCCCATTCGACAGCTGGATGTTCCTAGAGATGACGGCGATGAGGATGGAGGAGATTATTGCGCCCTAGAATTGAATATTATTCCTTTTTAAATTTAAATTGATTAATTTACGTTATATGAAGTGTCCAACGACTCTATATTAAAATCTAAACAATTATTCGAATTTATTCAAACGTTGAAACATGTCCGATTCGTCTTCTGGGCAAGATAAAATTCACTTATCTAGGAATGCTTACCACAACGCCCACGAATATCGCCAGAATCCGGCCCGCGTGCGTCGCAGGAACGATGTCTCCGTAGCCGTTGAGCATGAACGTGATGGCTGGAATTTTTTATTACTTGAAATAATAAAAATAATAAATTTGATGAAAACGCCAGTGTGTTGCTAAGTTATTCTAATCATTTTTGATAGAAAAAGTAGTAACTTACCAATGAACCAGAGGGCGTTGGAGTAGAGGATGGAGGGCTCGTCTTTTTCTGCCCTGCCGTATCTGGAATTCCTACTTTACTCTCTGAATTTGTCCATCTCCATCTCGAAATCTCCCTCGGACTCGAATGAAGTTATGGAAATGCCCGAGCAAAAGAATCGGTTCTGAGGACTATTCTCAAAATCTACGTTTGGTCTTACAAGATCAAACTTGAAGATCGCTATCGATTTTTTCTACCGTAGTCCACCGCACCTCTCGCACAGGACGAATCAAGCTATCGATTTTTCTACCGTAATACGACTACCGTAATCCTACCGTACCTCTCGCACAGGACGAAGCACCAACTGCTCGCCAGCCAGAAGATAACAGTGAAGATGGTGAGGAAGACGAGTGGTTGCTCGTCGAGGACCGTCTTGACGACGAACGAGAAGTTGACCTGACATAGGTTGTTGTTGTTGTTGTAGTTGTTGTTGTTGTTGTGTCAATGTGTCAATGCTGTCAATGGAATGACTTACTTGAATTCGGTTCAGTGCGGCGAGCGTGCGCGTTGAGGCGTCCTGCAAAGCGGTATTGTGAAAAGAAATGAAATCAGTCAGATGATGAGATTCACTAAGTAGTGAGAAGACCCGAGCGAGAAGTGAGAAATGAAGTGGGTGACTCAGAGTCACGAGGTATCTAGAGCTAAGTCCTTATGAGATCCGTTAATTAGCACTAATTAGTAATCAATCCCACTAATTAATTACCTGGAACTGCTTGCTGTGCAGAACCATGAATCGGGCGACCAGGTAGACACGACAGAGCATCACGATCGACAGGAGGACGTCCAGGGGAACCTGAGGTGTTGTCGTTGTTATTATTATCATTGTTGTTATTGTTGTTGTTGTTTTCTTACCTCCTTGGTCTCGAATGCGTGGTTCTTCCTGCTGTCGTGTACATTGCGATTCGTCTCGATGTACGACCAGCGGAGGTGGCCCGTGCCTTAATGAATTTTTATTTATTTCAAGAATTTGACTGGAATGAATTAATACCGCCGCACTTCAAGATGTTTTGTGAAGCGCGTGAAACGTATTTGAAATGAGATTTTTGCCCCTAGTGTGGTATGGTTCCAAAGATCCAATTGTTTTGCTTTAAAAAAAAGATTTTCTCGACGTACGACCAGCGAGTTGGCCGGCGTGTGTGAGTAAACTTGTTTTTATTTACTTTTCCGGGATTTGGCAGAGATAAATTAATGCCGTACCTCTCCTATCGGATATGTGGAGCGCGTGAAACTTCTCTGACATCTGTCCCTAATTTTGCCAATTTAGTTCAATTAAAATGATCTAATGGATGCTCTAATATTTACCTTCTGAAAAGACCAGTGCGTTTGATTTGGTTATTTGTCTTATTTATTCGAGGCCTAAATCATCTCTTTCATCACTTACCCAATGATTATGTGGCCAGAGTAAAACCAATGTGAAACATCCCAAATTGTCAGTAATCGACTGGTTTACTCACCCGGCAACGGACACACTGCACAGAACACCATCTCGAGCACGATTCTCATCCACCGCGCACTCGTCATCACCACCCGCCAGTCGTCCGCGCCGCAATCCACCAGGTCTAACTGGAAAAACAAGTGTCAAAACAATAACAACAATAACAGCAACAGCAACAATAAAAAACAATAACAAACCATGATCTCGTTGTGGTGGAAGGCGACGATTTGCGTGAGGAGCGCCATTGTGGTGAGGCCGACGAATGCGCGAAGGACGAGGGATACGGCGTGATTCTGGAAAGGATTATTATTAATTAATTTATAATTAATTTTAATATCTAGTTGTTCAGCCAGAAGTGTAAACACGGGATAAGCTGAACTACTGACAAGATTAGTTAAAAGTTTTTAAACAAGAGTAGAGTTTTGGAGTAGAAACCTACTCTGAAATCGCATGAAATTTGAACTCAGGCAGAGTTCAAATTACCTTTCTCACGCACTCGTTTTCTACGTGCATTTTTTTCTACGAAACGTTGCGCCATTTTCGGTTCTTTTGAATGTACCGGACCAAAGTGGCTTCCATCAACTTTGAAATAATCAAAATAATTTCAAATGTATGTGAATTTCATTGTGAAACTCAACCCTTAGCTCATTCCCGTTTTCATCACAGGATGCTTGTTTCCAGGGTGTTTTCCCCCTGTCCACCTCCCCAACTCATGAACCATTCGTGACGCCCCCACTTCGTCTCACATACCTTGTCCATTCGTCATTGAGGGTTTGGACATTTGAGGTTTCCCATGGTTCGCGCGCTTTTTCAGCCATTGCACGTGCAAAATGTGACTTTTTGCATAAGGTACGAACTTAGAAGCCATATAATTTTCTCACGCATAGATCATATGTGCAACGAGAGCTATTCAAGTCCTTTTTCATGAAATCGAGCAATTAGTCTTTTTCTCCCTGTGGGAAAGGTTAGCAGAAAACGTGGGTTACTGCAACTAAAAGCGGTGTTTCGAATTGAATGGCAAAGAAGCAGTGACGCTAACTCACACTGTTTTCTATAGTGAAAACCACGAACTAAGAGATAGAAGTGCCTAGTTCGGGTGATCGTTTCTTCAGTGGCGAGAGAGCGTGTAAAATGGAGAGACGACCACCCGTATTTTAACTGCCTAGCTACGATCACTCTACTCACATTGAGGTAGGTCCATACCGTACTGCCACCTTCGGCCTCGGCCTCGAATCGATAATCAATAATCGATAAGATCTTTGACCTACCTTATCGATCTCCCACATCCGCTGACCCGTCATCTCCGACTCGACCACCATGAAGAATATGCCGATCAGGGCGAGCACGAGGGCGCTGAAATATTGATTGATTGGGTTACGGTAGGTTCAGGGTACGGTCTGGAACGGTAGGTTACGGTAACTGACCGATCGATAATGTTGACGCGGTTGTTGAGGCGCTCGGAGCGGACGCGGTACACGAGCTTGACCTGGTTGCTGTCCACGGGCACACCGTACCTGCGATTGTTTTTGTTTGCTTGTTGTTGTTTTTGTTTTTGTTGTTGTTTTTGTTTTTCCAAACCCGGAACTACCGCAGCAGGGAATCGCAGAACGCTGTTTTGCAGGGAACTCTCGAGAGCAGACACACTTTGCCCCCGGGGAACACTTCAATTTCGGAGTGTTAATCTGACTTTTTGCCCCGATGGAACTCTTCAGGCGCTAATCACCCGCAAACATCGAGTTCTCCTACTTGAGCCTACTCAGTAGGAGGGGTGACTGAGCAAGAAGTGCTCATTTCGCACGTGAACTAAGGAGTACTACTCGGAAATAATAAAAGGATTGCAACCTCCGACACCTCCAAAAAAACCACGATTTCATGTATTTTTTAAGTTAAAATCTAAGAAAGTAGGTGAGAGAGCACGCGAATCGAGGAGAGTCATTCAAAACCTCGAGTTGTTCCTCTTGAAGTTGTGGGCGGACGCGTGATTCCCCGCAGATCCATTCGATTCAGAGAAGCAGATGGCCACTTGTCCCCCGCCGCCGCCCTTGTCGAACGAGGCATGCTGAATTAAGTTAATTAGCTTAATTAATTAATTAGTTAGTTAAGCAATCATTAATGAATAACAATGGTCTGCAAAAGATCTTTGATGGTTGACGAAGATGAAGTGAAACCGAATATAAGGGTCTACGACCATTTCGAGTTCATCGAAGCAACATATTTTTGTTTTGTTTTTTTAATCAAAACAACAACAACAACAACAACAACCCACCTGTGAATCGATCAGCGAAGACGTGATGGAGGTCTTGACCCGATTGATGCGCAGCTGCGAACCCGTGTCTTCCACCTAAAATTAACTATTTAAATAGTTTATTATTTTTTGTTTGTTTATTTTTGTTATAATGACTAGAATCATGAGATTGATTGGTGCAAGAAGACTCTGCATCGAATGAACATCGATTGAAACATATTCGAATGCGCAAAATATAGATTTTCGAAAATCAATAAAACGTACAGTAATAACCGGTCCGTGATGTCCGCCGCCAGAGTTGAGACGGTTGCCCGCTGGAAAATCGATAATTAGCGGAGCGGAAAAAATCGATTTTCGAAATTAATAAGCACTTGAGATTTCCCTGCCCAAGCGCGCTGCAAAAAGGAGGAAGTAGGCTTGAAATTTCGCTCAAACATCGTGAAAAACCGCTCGAAATCGACAAGGTGCTTCTTCTCAACATGGCGAGTAGTATCGCCCCGCGAGTCGAGAGGGTGTCGAATTACGCCGTGTGTGCATGCCCTATGTCGGCAGGCCTGACTCTCTCCATTGCTCCTGATCTCTAGCAGGTTAGACAGGACGATAGAGCGTGTGCAATGAGGAGAGCGCAAGAATGTGGAGTGTGGGAATGGGGAGTCAGGCGCGCACTTTGTGGGGTAGCGCTGAAACATTTTCTGGCCGGGTTCCCGAGGTTTCAAAGCGGTCTGCAGCGTATACGGCTTGGTGCTACTATCTCATTAAAGATAGCAAAAGTTAATGCACCGACAGGGAGTCGAACCCGGGTGGCATGATGCTACGTCATGTTGAAGATCAGTAGAATCCTAGCACCCAAGTTCGCGCCCTTTCCCCAGAATCCATCATCGTCGTTGACGATGGATAAGAATCCAGCTTACAATGCGATTCCGAGACGACGTCAGTGGCTTATCCTCTCCTAGATTTAGATTAGAGACGAAAACCGATCTCTTCCCTCACTACAAGATGACGAGATTGTGCAGGATACGCGAAAGTGGGGAAAGACACTTTTCAGAGCCGGTTTATTTATGTTTCACGCTCCATTCTGACATCAATTTCTCCTGGTTGTTGCGCGAAACCCTGCAGTTAACGTCATCGTAGATTCATTCCATCTTGTAGCAGCAGAGTATCAAATTCACAAGTACGAATTAGGAATGAAATATCGCAGGAATTGATTCAAAGCCGCAAATTATCCTAATTGCCGGACGCCCGCCAAACATAGGCCCGATCTCGCAGATAACAGGGCTTCCAGTGCAGCAAAACTTTGGGCGAATAGAGGATCTAGTATTATGAAAAACAAGGTGACAAAACAACAATAACAACAACAAACCTGGTTGTATCAGTCGATATTGCCTTCGTTTCGCTACTTTTACTTGGTGGCGGGACAGCAATCGATTCGTGCTTTCGACGCGCGTCAAGGGCGGTTTCGGAAGGCGAAGCATGGCTCGGATTAACTCGCTCGGTTTTCGAAACTCGAAAGCGAAGTGAAAGACATGATGTGCCCCTCTTCCGGATGAGTAGTAGTGTCGAATTCGCCCGGAAGCGTCGAATAATCACTAGAGACTAGCGAGAAGCTCCGTAAGGTGTGAGTTTCGAGAAGAGGAAAGGATTGATCGAGGGAGGAGAGAGGAGGAGGAGAGAGGAGGGGAGCACTTCTGAATCTCAACTGACAAGATGGAGCAAAAACGGGGAGAGATCCGTGATTAGAGATGATAATAACGGGCTTAGAGATAGGGAGGAGCACTTTTTTGCCTGTGAGCGGCGAGATATTTCCCTGTTTTCGAGAAAGGGGCCTGAGCATTATCGAAATGAGATGACTGAGAGTGAGGATAGAGATGATGTCGTATCATCAAGCGATAATCAAAATCGCATCTAGAAATATGGGGTCCACTAGCGATTGAAGTTGTTCCAAGCAGAGTGGAGTTTCGAAGCAGAGTTTTGGTGAAGCGTTGAGGATTCGCGCATTATCGAAATGAGATGACTCTCTGATAAATAAAAGTGATGCGGCACATCGTAACTTCGACGCTCAGCGAGTCTCTAGAAATATGGTATAAGAGCTGTCAAGCGCGTGATCGTTGATCGAAGAACTCAGTTTTTTCACACCCGCAGAAGCCATGGGAGCAAACGATATGTGGAGAAATATTAAAGTTATATTGAAAAACTCACTCAAATCGACGAGCTGATACCGATACATCACTCCTATCGACCCGATTGATGTGAGAGAGCGACTAGCTACTTATCTCCGAGTCTGACATTATTACGGCGATCGATTCATTCCCACTGGCTTTTTAGAAGCCAAGCAAAAAAATGATATTAGTCGGGCACGCGCCGAGTTTCTCACGGAGCAGTGATCATAAGACCCTCATCATTTGTCGTGCTCTCTCGTCGGTCAGAGAGGGTGAAAGATCAGGCGAATGGAGAGAGGCAGACATCAGATGCTCTCTGCATTTGCCGTGCTCTCTAACCAGGTAGAGAGGGTGAGAGATCGGGCAGAATGGAGAGAGCCAGACATCAGCTGCTCTCTTCATCTGTCGTGCTCTCTCGCCGGGCAGAGTGGGTGAGAGATCAGGCGGAATGGAGAGAGACAGACAGTGTCCCACGATGTCTGGGCGTGGGATAGATGATGATTGAGAGATCAGGAGACAATGGAGGAAATGTTTTGAGGAAGTGATGATATTTGTTTTTAATCGCATCCCACGTTGCACATAACTGTTCCTGATACACCTGGGATGGTTTGAACGGTGCGCGAAACTTAACCAATTCCCCACAGCTCATGGCTATTTTGTGGGTGAAAATGAGAAAAAATAATTAAATGGAGCAGTTCACACCCACTTTCACGCCCACAGTGCACCTCAGTTCCTGATTGATAATAAGTTTAGCGACGTCGGCTGAAGCCTTTCCTAACATATTCAATGCGCACAATTTCAACCAGTTTCCAAAACAAACAAGGTTCAAAAACAACAACAACAACAACAACAACAACAACAAAATAATCACCATGATTGGAATCGAGCGACTCCCTGCTGCAATCAATCCTTGTGTAGGCGGGCGGCATCGAGCCGAGCTTCTTCCTGGAACTGTCGCAATCGGTGATTTATTGGAGGAATGCTACGAAAAATATTTTCGAAAGTCAATACAAAATATCGATTTTTCAGCAGAATTTGATAAGAAAATCGCGTTTTCTGAGAATAGCTTCTTCCTGGAACTAGGAGAGCAGTGAATGAGAGGAATTTGTGGTAGGTCAAGACAGATCGGGTTGGTCCGGGAACTATCGAGCTGTGAAATCGAGGTTTTATTGGAGGAATGCTACGAAAAATTTCGATATTTTCCACAGCACTTGAACATGGAAAACGCGTGGTATTATTCGAAATGCATTCTTAGAATCCGTGAGGGGAGATTTAGAATCGAATTCGCGGTTAACGACGCGTGGTTCAGCTTAGGATACTGACGTTCCAGTACTTATTTTACGATCAGATCCAGAGTTCGGAGCAATAAAAAGCCAGCTAAAAGCAAGATGAGCACCCGGATTTCTCGAACGTCAGAGGTGCGCACTTCCAAAGGATCTCTAACGGACTAGAGAACACGCGAAATGATGAGACACGGACAATATTTGACTAATGTCTCTCCCATGGACGGTATTTACGCCTCGATTGACTCGAGTTTGCTACTAACTGGCGGCGGGTATTTTCCAGTCCCGACGTTATTGAATCAAGCGAGATATTGAGCGACTTTGTACTAAACCCATTTCAATATTGGAAAATGCCAGGATTAGCTCAACAATTAGGCCCAATAAACGGAGATGATTCAGTTGTGCTTCAAGTGCTCTGTAAGTGCAGCTGGGGATGGGGGATTCAATATAACGCTAGTTGGTTATTTCAATAAAAATAAAAATAATTAATAAATAATATTAATATTTACTCACCTATTCGACAGGAGATTGCGAAACTGCTGCCGGCTGCCATTGAGTCGGAGGAAGTCCGCGCTCACCTGCAAAATGACCATTTCTGTCGTGAAAAAAGTCATTTTTCACCGCCCAAACTCACTTCGTCCTTGCAATCAGTATCTTTTATTTTCATTACTACCCGCTCCAAACTCACCTCGGACTTATTATTTCTGATTTTGAATTATTTTCCCAATAATTGGGCCGAATTTGACTGATTTTAAAAGCATTTTGAACTCATTTTTCTACCTCCTGAATGCTCGAGTCCCTTCTCTTCTGGTTCACAGGCGCCTTGAGTCTGAAGTCGGCAAGCGGTTCTTCCTCTTCCAGAGTCACTGCGAGGTGGGGCTGCGCCCCGGCAGACCCAAGCGAGAGCGAATGCATTCTGCGACTGTGCTGCTGCAGCTGCTGCAGCTCCCGCTTCTCCAGCTGCACGCTGCGGCGACCTCCCGTGCTGCTGCGAAGGAGCGAGCTGCCGAAAAGGACCTCCCACATTGCAAGCGATGGTCAACGCGATGAGATGATTCAGGCGATATGCGGTAGAAAATCGATGACTATCGGCAATAGGATCAACGATCGGGGAGAGAAGAGGAGGGGGCGACTATTGACGATCCGTAGATATAGAGCAAAGGAACTTGCGGGCACTCGAACTCAACGATGAAGGAGTAAGTTGAGGGCGACTATAGACGCTCGTCGACTACTAAGAGGACGCAGCGCGCGCTTCTGAGGCTCTATGCGGAAATATGAAGGCCTAATCCCCTGCCAAATCCCCGCTGCGCTGCGCGAAAGTGAAACCGAATAACCGCGGGATTTCGGTTTGAGGAGGAGGATTTGAGAAGAAGATGGAAGGTGAGGACGGAGGATTCAGACGACGTCGCTGACCATAATAGAATCAGCGTGCGCAAAGGGAGGGTCGAACTAGAATGCGTTGAATCTTCTGCTTCTGATGGATGAGAAAGTATGCGAAATCGAGAGTTCGAGCTCAAGTCAGGAATAAAAGGATAAAAGGAGATGAATGGGTGCTTTTGTGGAGAATCCCACGCGACAAATCGGATATAGTTGCTTGGCGAGAAGTTAGGAATATCGCAATTACAAAAGATATTTCGCCGGTCAGAGAAAGCGAGAGATCACGGGTAATGGAGAGAGCCAGAGTACGAAAGTCAGCGATCAACCCGAGGCGATAACTCGCGCTTTCCGAGTAAGAAAGACCAGAGTGGCTCAGTCAACCAACTAAGGCAATCATAAGGGGAACAGAGGGAGGAAAAGGGTTCCCAGACGAGGGAATCGCGCGGGGGGATTGGATGACCGGTAGTGCAAATGAAGGAGTGGAACCTTTGGCGTAATTGGTGCGAGGTTTCTAGCGATAGAACGCGAGAATCTTCTGACGATTGAGCGAAAATGTTATGAGTTTCATCGAAACCCTAAGAAATTCGTTTTGCAGTAGTGGTGGTCATAGAAAGGGTTCGATTGGGGAACATAAACGTTCAAGAGTAAATTTCCAAAGATGTGCAGGAGTGTCGAATCTCAGGTCTAGCGGGAAAATAGACTGATTGTTGTGAAAAATACAATCATTGGCATGTTCTCAGAGCGAGGCAATACGAATTGAATTGGAAAGTGCGTGTTCGGGGAATGGCAGTGCCTTCGAGACAGAAGTCTATAAGGAAATGGGCGATTTCCGAGTCCCGAGAGTTGAGAAAAAAAGCTCATTGTTTTGCCTGTCAACTCTCAGCTTCCAGCTTGAACAACGAACGAAAAGTGAAGGAAATAATAATGATCAGTCAGAGTTTCGCACGATCACAATCTCGTGTGAAACAGCAAGAGAGACTGACATATGACGAGTAATATTATTTGTCTCGAGCGAATGAGAAGTTGCGGGGAAATGTAATGGAATCAGGGTTGTTTTGCGCCTGCTCTAAAGAGGTCTGAAAATAGTGAACTAATCAGGCAATTTTGAAACAATTCCCACATTTTTCCAATGAGAAAAAGTGGCGTTCAGCAGAAAAAGGGACTAGACTGCGGCAAAATTATGGAATTTGTCGACGAGTTTCCGATTTGAATTACAGTTTCTCAACGATTACTGGTTGTCTTTGCTGTCAGAGACTGTAAATCGGAAATCGTCGTCACTAATCACTGGGAATTACAAGGTTCCGGATCTTCAATCTTAGCGTCATCAGCAAAGCGAAAATCCGCCCACCTTCGTGACTTGCATGCATACTGTCAAGTAAAATATTGACTCTCTCAGTTCGCTGCGCTTTCTCGCCAGTCAGAGAGGCGAGAGAGCACGGGAAAGTGAGAGAGTCAGCAAACTTCTTCCCCGCAAGCAGTAAAATATTACCCAGTCAGGCGGTATCACGGAATGGCCTCCAACTCATCCCAAATGCACTGTTTTTCATCCGGTTCCTTCTAGGTATCACGCGACGAACTCCATTCTACAGGCTCTCTAGCACTGTCTGACCGACGAGAGAGCATGGAGAAATGAGAGAGTATTCTAGATGATCATAAAACGTACCGTACTGATGCGAACAATAGCGAGAGCGAGTTCTGGAACTGGAAGCGCTTTTGAGACTACAGAGCAATGAAAAAGGTTCCATCATTCTTGTAATCTACAATAATCGGCGGGTCAGATGCCACTATGAATCTTGGAAGTTATTGAGTCTACGTGCGCTTACTTGGCATTCGAATGAAATTCAGACGACACTCAAGATGAAATTAAGTTGAGGAAGTGCCAAGAAGAACTACTGAATTAATGCCTCTCGAGGTGGGTCAAATGCTCCTCTGAGTAGATATGTCGCTTTCGCAGATATTCAAGCACGCATCGCGTCTAGCACGCCAGATTAACCCCTCGAGGTGAGTCAGATGCCCGAATCACGCGGCGTGACGCAGTAAGTGCGACAAATAAAAGCTCTCGTTGAGAAGGGGAAGAGGAGTGGACTTGACAAGGGTGGAACAAAAGGACTGAAGGAGGGGAGGAGTGAGGGGGGCAACACTTGGGGAATCTCCTGATTCTCAATGTTCTCTCGTCGCTTAGATCTCCAGGAAGAAAACATCGAAGCTCTGCGCGTCAGAGACCATACACAATGAGGAGGCCCTAAAGCACTAGACAGCTATCCTAATTCTGCGTGGTCTCTCATCAGTTAGATCTGTTAGGGCCAACACAGCATTCTGAGGGTTTCTTGGTGTTTATAGATCATTTGAGAGGATTCAGGGAAATATCTGAATAGGAGAGGTCCTACATCGGACTACCAAACACTACTCAATCTAGGCACCACTCGGCTCTGCTCATTCTGAGTACTCTATACTCTGACAGGCGATAGATCACGGAGAATGGAGAGAGTAAGCCCCTCATCGGTCTCCCTATGAATCATGTAGGATTAGGCAAACAACGTGGGATGGAAATCGATCGACGAGGGGATTCCGGAAGTTTCCAGACTGGAAAACAAGGGAGATTAATCATTCCTGGGAACTGGAAGGGGGACTGGAGCACTCAAGAAGTTCATAAAAATTGGGAACTTCCTTATGATTTGAGGATAATTGCGCGCTTCCTGAGAAATTTGAAATTTGAAAAAAGTCGTCTGAACGACAAGGAAGCAGTTGAAATTAGCCTCATTAGAATCAAGTAGTCAAGGAAGTAAAGAGGGATCTAAATTTGAATCAGGAGGTGAATCCGGGATTCGTGAAATTCTCCAACAAAGAAAGCGGTGACGTTCGCACCCCATGTGAGGAAAAGGAAGTGAATTTAAGGGAAGGATGCAATCCGATTCGGTGAAGCGCAAGAAAGGAGCAAGAAAGAGAAAGATTGCACTGGGAAAGGACCGAGATTCCATGAATTTAGAACCTCACGGCTAGAAAAGGATGGTTGCGACACTAATCCATAGGATTCAAGGGTCGATATCAAGAGAAGGAACAAGAGACCTGTGGATTTGGTTTTGTTTCACTCGCTTCATAAAACTGAATTGAAAATGCAGGAGTTGATATCGAACGAATTGGTGTGACAAACGAAAACCTAAGAGAAGTTATCCAATTCTAAGGAAGCTCAAACGCGAGGAAATGCACTGCAAGTGTCCCAGTGTCGAGGATCTTCTCATCTGGTTGAATTCGAGCATTGAATTCGTGTCGAAAGTGTAATATCCTCCCTCCCCTTCTCTTATTTATGCGCGAGAAAGTGGACAATTTAATAGGGTGGAACGGGAAATTGCGCCTGAGATTGAACTCTTCCAACTTTCCGGGAAGAAACTTCTCGATTTCCTTCTAGTCACGTTTGGGGCTAAAGTACGAACAAAAGAAAGAAATACAGTTGAAATAAAATTCCGATTCATCCACAAAAACTCTTCAATTTCCTAAGCTTTTTCACGTACTATCAGATAAGACAAATACTTTTTCTTGTAGTCACGTTGTATCAGATGAAGCAACGGATTTGATGAATTGGAACTCAAAGTACGGAAAAAAGAACAAAGAAATACAGAGGAAATAAAGACGCTTCCTGCTCTTCAGAAAGAAACAATTCCATTTCCTCCAAGTCACGTTGTATCAGATAAGACAAAGACTTTGGACTTGATAGATTGGGACTAAAAGTACGAGAATGAAGAAAGGGAGGCGCCTCACTTAGCACACTTTGGGGAATACTTGTAACACGAGAAATAGTGCTTCTAGACGGAATGGGGAATGAGGCAGACTCGGAGAAGAACAGTCATTATCGCATCGACAAATACGAGTTTTGTCGGCTACATACTTTTTTGTTCTCACACTATACAAAAAGTGATCTAGAGTGAGAAAAGGGGTTGTCTGGGGAGGAAAAAAGAGAAATGTTTCGAAGCGAGGGTGACTCGTAAAATGAAGGGAAAGGGAATTATCAGCGCGCCGCAACTAGACGAGGGTAAGGGTCTCCTCATTTTCCCCGATGCCTCGGCTTTTCGAAACTAATCTTGCAACACCAACAGCAGAAGCAATTTGTCGTCTCTGTCTAGATTGGCTTCATTTATCGCGAATCCGAAGTCGCCATAAATACGGAGAAGACTTGCAAGCAGCTCGTGGGAATAATAATACGGAGAAATCAGTAATTATATTAGTCTAGAGTTGGGTGCGAAGCTGAGAGCGGAAAACAATATTTGCATGAAATCTAGACTCTAGTTTCTGTAGAGAGCAGAGAACAACATCGAGAAAAACGCAATGATGACTTGACTCTAAACTGCACAAAGTCTCTAGAATTTCACCAAAATGTAGGCACAAGTGGCTAATAGGCTCCGCTTTCTCTTCTCTACTCTTCTTCAGTCCATTTCCCCCATGTTCTCTCCTCGGTTGTCTCAGACCCCCTTGGGAGCCCTAACCACCCCTTCCGAATTAGCCAAGTCACGATTTGTCGGTCAGGGCCTTTGTTGCGTTATCAGATCACCATAATTTTTTTAGATCGAGGGAGATTCGAGTGATGGATAGATGAGTCCTGCTGGTCATTTAAAAGAACAGATCACACATTTTTCACTTTTTTCATTGAAATAGAACCCAAAATGATAAGCAGTAGAGTGATAAGCTAATCACCTGAATGAGTCCATTGGAGTCGCTCGCTTTCGGGCCGAGTTGCTGATGGCCTCCAAAGTCGAAGGATTTGCCGTTCTGAAAATTATTTTTTGAAATCGAAATGCGTTTTTGACTTCGCATATTCCATTGTCCAGAGCTCTGGCGACTAGAGAATAGTTAATTGTTTGAAATCCAGGCTTTTTGCTTGTCTAGACTTCACGGCCAATAGGCAGTGTCAGTTTCCGGATACAAATGGCCAGAACAATCGACTGAGTCTCTCATTTAGCAATGCTCTCTCGATGGTTAGAAAAACGAGGGATAATGGTAATGTGAGAGAGTCAGACAACTCCCGCTCACTTTAATGATGTCGAAGCTGGGCTTGGGTGTTCGGTAGTCTTCCTGCTCTACTGATGGGGCAGAAGCGATGGTTGGGCCCTGAAATTACCTTTGTAAGATCATTTTTCGGAAAAATACAAAAAATCTGGTGTTGGAAAAACAACTCACCAAGCTCCCGCGCAGGCGGAAGCTCATTCTCTTGTCGAAGAAGTTTCTGAAGAAAAATTTAATTTGAATTTACAAAACAACAACAACAACCATAACAAGAAACAAAACAAACCTCCTCAACGTCGCTGCATCGATGAATCCGCTCGCTGGTGATCCCGTTGGGTGCAGGACTCCTGCAAATGAAAATATGAACATGGAATAATATTAGGAGAAATAAACCCCTTAAAATCCGAACGGCTGTTTCTCTGGAGAATTTCTGCGATGAAAATGTAGAATTTCAAAAAAATGAAGGAAGATCCATTTGCGGCGGGTGAACAAAGGCTAATAAATTCCTGAAACAGGCCGGCAACGCTGGACTTTTTCTCTTGCTGCACAATTCCTGACGTGTGCACCAATGTTTCACCCCAACACGAAACACGATCAAATTTGTGAGTTAGCATAAATTTTCGCACTCTACTTCCGCTGAGCAACGTTGTTCGAATGTTGTTAACATTCAGCTTTCTTGAAAAGTAACTTTCATCTCGGAAACATTCATCTCTTGACATTTTAAACAAAAATAATTGAATCAACAATCAACAATCAACAACAAGATCCTGAACTCCTTTGTTCAAAAATGTCCGAGATGAACGTTTCCGAGAAATGAGTTACTTCTCATCAGTGCGTGTGTCTCCATCTCTCACCCTATCACCGATCACATAGACGAGAGAGTGTGCGAAACGAAGAGACAATGTCTCGAATTTGGAACTTTTCTGCTTTGATCTTGCTGAATTTCTCCCTAATTCAAAGCTCAAACAAGACCTGAACCTGATGGCGATGAGCTCACTGATGACGGCGGACGGGAGCGAATCGTCGTCGTCGACGGCGCCTGGATTTTTTTATTTATTCATATTTATTTTTATTTTATGATTTTTCATTTGTTTATTTTAGGTTACTGCATCCCATGACTGGTGACGAATCACCAACCGGAGATTGCTTGCGCACTATTTCTACCTCTTTTCCCATTCGCTTCCATCCCCACGGAAATGACTTTCGAAAGTAATCAGAATTATTTTGGGCCCAGAGGTGGTTGTCGGAGATCCCTGGCCTTTGGTGCATTCAGAGACGCGTCTTGTCCACACAAAAGAGGCCAAAGATGACAATGGAGAGTAGTTCTGAGTTCGAAAGGCGCAACAAAGCGCAGGAGACGCTCCCGTTCTATTGGATTAGTCTCTGAATTTGCGATGTTAGGCGAGAGAATGTGCGAAACGAGGAGAGCTGGGGCCCACGTGTTTCGAAATTCGTCATTTCGGAGGGAAAATATGGCAAATTTGCACCTGCAGCTGAATCAGCGGCGAGCTCGAATTCATCGAGTTCTTGTGGGGAGGTGGATTGTCCATCTGGAAAGAATATGATTTATTTTGGATATACAAAGTGAATGAGGATAACGGATCGCGCATATCACAAATCTGTAACCGAGGAAACGAGCTTCGTTCGTTTCAAGAGAAAAATAAGGTGGAAGTAATGGACGGTTGGGGTGCTAGAATAGTACAAAAATGACAAATTTAGAGGAGAGCGTAGCAATTAATAATTTTCTATTTGAGGAGATGTCAATTGCAAATCGACAAACAGTCACAGTTTTAGAAGAAAACGCGAAACCTAACCAGCTGGTGAAACTCGGAATGGGAGGATACGACGTAAAATGAAGACACGCGCTGCACATCCTATGACGATCCCTCGACGCGCCCTCATGATACGGAATCCGTATGAGATCTCTATTGCGATAACACCAAGAAAACGTGTCGAAGCCCTTGCTCTCTCACTTTCCAACGCTCTCTCGCTTCTCTGACTGGCGAGAGAGCATTGCGAATGAAGAGAGTCTCTCGGCAGTCTCGATCGAGAACATGCCTCTCTCTCTTGTTATTGCGCCGTCTGATAATACAATTATGGACAGAGAAGGCCGGGGATTGATATTGAAGCTGATGGGATCAGATTGAGAGGAGAACGCGAGGCTAGAGATCGCACGGGCAAGCATTCACGTGCGAATCAGATGAAAATTGTGATGAATACATGGAAATTGCACGATTCTAATGAAGATTCTAATGAAGATATGAACACCGGAACTATTAAGGGATGAGCTTCGAAATGTGCTAGAAACCGTCAAAAGAAGCAGAAAGAGATGCGTTACAGATGTGGATTTGCACGTTGTGTTACCGGGAAGAATGAGATAAGTTTCAGATATCGAACAACAGACAGAGACAGTCGCTGACTACGATTCTAGAGAAGTTCTGAGTAAAAGATAAAGAACATAACAGATAAAATGGAAAATATGAACCACGTAGAGGATTGGATTGAGGTTCCAAATAAGAAAAATCGAAATACATCAGGAACCAGCTGAAATTCGCGCGCCACCCATACATGAATGTACACATTTCAACACCGCCAGACTTCTACTTTCTCCCCCTAGTCTACTTCTCGTCTGGCTCTCCCACTTTTCCATGCTCTCTCGCGTCATCTGACTGGTTAGAGAGCACGTGAAAGTGAGAGAGTCAGACGATTACTTCTCTCCTTCAGATAATCGCCGTTCAGAGGAGGTCGGGACGACGAAGGGAGGCAAGAAAGAAGGGGAGATAATGAGAAGGGCCTTTCCCCATCCTTGTTGATCCCCCACGGTAATGACTGTGTACTCGAGAATATCACCGACTCTCTCAGTTCACCGTGCTCTCTCGTCGATCAGAGAAACGAGAGAGGAGGGGAATGTGAGAGAGTCAGACAGCCGGATAATACGACCGGGGATTAGTGAACAAGTATGACCACGGAATTTGCGGGTATTCTGGGAATTTGCATGACTAACAGCATCTGAGAGGCGAAAAAGGGTGCGAAAACAGGCAAAATACGGGGAGAAGAAGAGAAGGAGTAGGTGCAGAGGGATTGGATTTCAGTTATTCCTCAGTGCCCGGGCGAGATCAGAGATCCGATTTGAGGCCACGGGAGAGGCGTAGAGCGCGAAAAATATCAGTGAGCGGTAAAATGTGTGCTGAGAAAAGCGTGTTGAACATCGTAAGAACGTACTGTAATATTACACTCTACTTTGCGGAAATCGATGCGAATCGCTAGGAGAGCACCAATTCTAAGCGACGAAGGGTGTCGGGAATCACGATTCTAATGAAGATGTGAACGCCGGAAAGATTAGCTTCCAAGAGCTTCAGAATGTGGGCAAAATTATTAAACAAGCAAAATTATAAGAACCGAGCACCAGGCTACCAGGAACCACTACCAGGCCCCCGTCGTAGCATCGACTAGGCTAGGCTTCTTACTCGTTTGGTACCGAAAACCAGGAACCACTACCAGGACCCAGGTTTCCAGAATCAGAAACCAATATTTGGTACCGAATCCCAGAACCAGAACCACTACCAGTACCCAGTCATAGAACCAACTGACAATGAGTGTGGACACAAGGACAGGCCGTTTCCCCATTCATGGGACTCAATAGTGGGAGGGTTTAGTAGTGATTTCATGATGAATGCATGAAATGGGACGAAAGGAGAGGAAGGAGGGGCTACTCTCTTCATTTTGCACGCTCTCTATCATGTCGGACCGACCGAAAATGTATTTTTGGTGGTTAGAGAGACCGAGAGAGCATGGTAAATCGAGAGAGTCAGACGACGAGGAAAAGCGGCCATAGGAAATGAACTGGCGGCAGCTTGATTGCAAGGTTGGGGGCTGGACGACACTCTTCATTCCGCACACTCTCTCGCTGCTCTGACTGGCGAGAGAGTGTGTGAAATAGAGAGACGGGGCCAGGCAAGGGAAGATTAATGGCAAAAGAACGGCTACGGGCACTCGGAATGGGCAATGCGAGGGAAACGGGTGAGTCAGACGGCCAGAAGGGAGGCTCAACGAAACAAAATCATCATCAATACTGCTAAAAACAAAAAAAAAGCAGTGAACGCGCATAATGTAGAGCTTTAACCAACGAGTAGGAGGAGTGAGTCAGATGGGTATTCTAGAGGAAATGCCAATTAACTCGATGTTCCTACACCTAGAAAAACGCGAGAATGTCCAAATTGAGAAGCGTTGGTCAATGGGCAAGAAAGGGTGACTCAGACATTCCGGAAATGAACACTGAATAGAAATAGAGTAGCAGTGAGATGTAGTGAACAAGATGTCTTCACAAAATAAAATAAGCCTTTGAAAGCAAAATAATAAGGTTTGATTGAGGTATAGTAGGATTGAACAAGATGTGGACACCGAATCAAAGGCGTATTTGGAAGCAAAATAAGCAGTGGCTGTGAAACTCAATTGCGACAGGCACGGCGTGCAATTAGTCAGAGAACTCCTTCTGACGGAGGGACTCTCTCGATCCTACGTGGTCTCTCGTCGGTCGGATTGAGAGAAGGAGGAAGAAGTAAGGGGAGAGAAAAGTGGGTGTTCCACGCACGATCCGCCTACACTCACACTGAACTCTCGATGGCCACTCAGAGTGACAAGAAATTAATATTCTCACACAATTCTGATCGTGAAAAGTTCTCCCATTGGTTATGAAGGACGTGAGTAACAAGGATACTGAAGTCACGAACTCCTACTCGTTCACACACTGACCATTCCAATAAAAGATACGCGTTCGCATAGAAATTCGCTTCTCAAGTTCGTTTGATAAAGATGAAGTCACGAACGCCTACTCGCTCTCACAGTGATCGTTCAAGAAATGGCTTTCTTGCTTTCTCATGAACTCAATGGCCATTATGAACGCATATTGGCTATCTGATGTCAAGGAAATGACATTCACTGATTGCAATTCCCAGACGCACGTACTTATTTGATACCTGATCAAAACCGAGTTGGACGAAAAGGGTGAACGCTGGTCAATCACCCAGCTCCTACTCGAGAGAATCTACCAAATGTCAAAGTCCTTATCAATCCAATGGTCGGGAAATTAAACGAAGGTCTAGCCACCATTTTCACGCGCTTCCGTCGCAGACTGAGCCAGCGAACCAACGATTGGAGGAGAATTCCCACATTTGGCTTATCATTCGAAAAGGAAATTCAAGGTCTAGCCACCTTTTTTCTTGCAGTCTCATCAGTCAGAGAGAACCAAAGATTTCAGTTGAGTTCCCACACTTTCTTATCAATCAAAAAGGAAATTAAATTCACGGAAATTTGCTTCAAATTCGCACGAATCGCACGAACTTATTAAGCAAAAGGTGGGAACTCCCACTCACAGAGAGACCAATGTCTATTAATCGTTCCTTCCTCGTTGAAATGAGGCACATAAAATTCGAAATACGCGTCGCACTTTCTTCATTACACAGTGCCGCATACTCTCACCACGGTGCTAAAGAGTGCACAATAAAGAGGCAAATTGGAATACGAAATGGAGAAAAACGGACTGACTGATCCCATGTAATCTTTGATTGCGCGCCAACAAAATTTCGAGATTAATACATTTCGACGCGAGGTTTCGTCATCATATCATTGGCTACTCTGACGTGCAGGCCCAAAATTAGCGCCGATGAGTCAGCAATGACGGCATTCTGCGGCATTCTAGGTGGTGATGGGGATCCACGTGGGAGAAATTGTAGCCTCTGGTTTTTTCGCAACTAAATTTAAATTGAGGTGCAGAGATACAATTAAAAAAGCACCAGAAATAAGGAGAATAAACACTGTTAAGAACGGGAGCACTTTTGCGATTCTACGAAATCTGAGAGTCTACGTAGATGATTGAAGCACGATGAGAGGAAGGAGAGCAAAGGTCGTCTGGTAACATTTTGAATAACTTTTTAGGGCAGACATGAAAGATCAAAGATCAGGTCCGTAGGTCGCCAGAGTCGTCTAGGCAGAAGAGGCACACGACAATGTGCCCGCGGGGCATCAGAGTGTAAGGGCGAATATCCCGCTCTCTCCGTTTCCCACGCTCTCTCGCTTGCTCTAACCGACGAGAGACCTTGGAGAATGGAGATAGACGAAGATCTATTCTATATGTCTGGATCTCTCTGTTCCTAATGCTCTCTCGTCTTGTCTAACCGGCTAGAGAGCACGCAAGATGAAGAGACAGAAGACTATCAAGTGCGTTTTATGAGAGCACGAGACTGGGCGACTGCCATCATAAATTCGATGCAGAAAGAGCAGAAAAAATGAGTTGAGATGATCTCAATCAGGCAGCGCCAACATAATGACAAGAATCACAAGATAGAAATCTTACATCGATCCAAAGAGAGAATTTATCTTCCTGCAGGCCCTGATCTCAAAAAAATACCATGATGATGAGTGGAGATGATCCCTAGTAATCCCCAGCATGGTCGCGAGAATCTCTCTCTGACAGGTGAGAAAACACTGTGAAACGAGAGTGCCATGCTCAGACGCATGCCCTATACTATGAGCGCTCCTGAAGTCTTTGAATGGGATGCAAATCGCTTCCAAATCCTTGGAAATCTGGAACCGTACGTCAATCAAAGACGATAGAGAAGATGAAGGGAAGTACAAGGAAACGGTATGGTTTCGCCTGTTTGCAAGAGATAAATCGTTCGAAAACAAGCGAAACGCGGCTTCATTCGTCGAAAATGCGGATGGATTCACGTAGCATGTGATATACAAGGTGTGACCATACGTAGGGGCCGCAAGCTCCGCCCACTTTGTGTTGACATGATTTCGCCAAAAAGTGAGACGGAGGGAGCACAAAGCTCATTCAAAACGAAATCACTCGTCCAAAAGCGCGTTGGATAGCTATTCCGGGCCCCTATCGATTGAGGAGGTTGCGAAATGTGCCAGACATATTTGAGTAGGTCAAAATTGATGGTTTAGGTCGCGAAACCCGCGAAAATCCCATTTCCAGAGAGAGCACAAGGTTCGCAACCTGAAAATCCGACTAATTCGATTTTTCTAGGATTTTTAGACATTTTTTCAGATTTTTATCTTCACTCCCCGGCTTGTGCTCCACGCGCAAAGAAGCGCGGGGGGAGGGGAGCGAGAGGGCGGGGGGAGGGAGAGAGACACACGCGAGAGAGGCTCCGCCCCCTTCCCTCTCCTCTCGCTTTCTCCCTCTCGCCCGGTGTGCCTTGCGCGCGTGGTTTTCGTGGCATGGCTTTAGTTAGAGATGAGATATCCACAAACGGTAAAAAGTATGAGGTTATTGGGTCCCTGAGGAACAGTTTGATCACACTTTTGACCCCGTGGTGAGAATTCGGCTATGTGCGTTGTGGCCCCTAACCATACGTCACGAAAGAAGAAACATCACTAGAAGTCTTTCAGGCATGGAAAAATAAAGGATAGAAGCCAAAGGGTGATAGGGAAAAGGGCAATCAGCATTATTGAGGGATCAGATGGCTTTAGCACAGAGAAGAATCAAAGCTTTGAGAGCGATGTAAACGTGAATTTTAGCTTGAAGCCAATCAATGAGAAAGTGCATTGGCGGATTAGGTAAAAGGATAAATACTTTCAAGATTGGGATCAGACACCCTGCGCATGACCACACGTCACGACTTCAAAAGAGAAGGAAGTCTGACCGGTGAGAGAGCACGTGAAATGGAGAGACCGTGAGGAAAAAGGAAGAAATTCACACGAATTTCGACGAAGAATTCGCCGCATGCGCGCGTTTCTCCGTTACAATCGAGTCTTCTTGCTCTGCTCTCTCCATTTCGCACGCTCTCTCGTCGGTAAGAGAAAGAGAGCCCCCCCAAATTCATGCATTCATGAATTTGCGAGCGAGTTCAGTGGCGAATTCCATGTCTGAGCAGTAATTAAGCGTAATTAGAAAGTGTTTTCGGCCTGCACTCCAAACGTGTTGAATAAGAGGAGAAAATGAAGGGAAAATTTGAAAAAATATGCTTCGAAAACACTCGAAACGCTAAATAATAGAGATAAGGATAGAGGAAATAAATGGGAAAAGTTCTGATACGATGACGATGAAAAGGGACTTGGAGAACTCTCGGGAAAGTGCGAGAAAAGGGAGAAGCCCGTAATGATTTGCGGGCGGCCGCCGTCTAATCATATTGCATTATTAATAAGGGCGAATATTGGATGAGAAGGCTCACTCTCAAGGCAAAGTGCGACAAAAGATCGAGAAGAGGCCTGTTTGCGCCGGATTTTATGAATTATTCAGGCAAAAATGTGGAGAAAAAAAGGTGCTAGTAACGCATAACCGGGCAAAATCTTTCCCGAGAAATGCTCCGGATACTCACGTTTTCTCATTAGAGAAATCTCGAGCTGAACGCTTGAGAAGATATGGAATAGGATACTTTCATGAGCATAGAAGAGAGAGAAAATATCGCTTTGCGCGCGCTCATTAGCCTTTGAAAATGGACTCCGTCGAGCATCGGAGAGGCGAGAGAGCGTGTGGAATGAGGAGAGTAATGAGGAGAGTCAAGTCAGCTCGTGCCGCGCCGTACAAAAATGTGGGATGACGACAGATATTTGAGATGAAAAATCACTTGAGGAGCAAATGAGAGGGCGGTAATGGGGTGGTTTGATGAAAAGGACTGAGAATATTACAGTAACTGTTCAAAATATCGAGAGATTTTGACAGTAAGTGAGAGAAGATTGCAACAGCGAGTTCGCAACGAATTCTACAAAGTATCACAAGAAGCAGGAACGTGCAAATTGTCGCAACCAAGTCGAATTGGTAAGGAGTTGTTATGGCTCTGAATATTTCTAGGGAACGATCTTTGCGAGCATGAGAGGATTTTGGAACTGTACTAGCAGATCGGAAGAGGAAATCCTCGCAAGCGTGAACAAATCAACGACCACGATCTCCTTCTTAATCCCCCTGCTTTCCATCAACATCCTGCCTCGGAAAATCACGACGCCTTCTGGGAAAAAAAGAGGAAAAATCGAGGACTCTCTCGTTTTCGCACGCTCTCTCGCTCTCTGATTGAAGAAATCCGACGATTTGTAGCCGCATGATAGGAAAAAGCGCGTGCGACACTTCTCGGTCTGGTGTGGAGAGAGAGTTAAGACGGTAATGAGATAAAAGGGCATTCTCAGAGAATGGAAAGATTGATACAGTACAACCCCAGAGAGAGAGAGGTCTTTCAGGCTTCTGATAAAAGCAATTACCATTGAAGACTTGGTTGAGTAGTGATTCATTGTCATACAAGTGAAGTGGAATGATTGAATGCAAGATGTCCCTAGTATGGTCGCATCAGGCAAGAAGATGACTTCGGAGAGCAAGAAATTCGTCGAAATTCCTCTCTCGACGACGCAAACTTCCCCTCGAAATGATCATACAACAATGCAACATCACGAGTTGATGAGATGAAGAAAGAAGGGGAAGAGTAGCGAAATGAGTGAATGAAATGCGAGTCTATTACTTCTCTTTTTCTCTCTGCTCTCTCATTTTCACGTGATCTCTCGTTTGCCGCGTGAATTGCTCGAAGAAGATAAGCAATGACCAATTAGACTCTCTTAATTCTACACTGTCTCTCCCAGTCAGGCAAAAGAGAGAGCAGGGAAAAGTGAGAGAACCAGACAATGCAGCCTGAGGGCAAATGGCAGCGAGACTCTTACGTGAATTGAACGGAGATTGCCCGGAATAGACATAGACATAGACAATCTAGCATAGTAGCAGACTTTCGAGCATTTTAGAAGAGACAAATATCAAGCCAGTTCTCCTTTCGAGTAAAATAGAGGCCTGGTGAATAGAACTGCATGGGACAAGGCTACCTTGTCCAGAAAAGACATAAACCATCTTGTGAAGTAATGGACCTTCGAGCATCATTGGATAGCATTTAAGGACAAATATCAAGTAGCTAGCCATTGAGAAGTGAGCATAGATGTTTGTAATAGACACAGACAATCTATAAGAGTAGTCTGGAGAGGACTCGTAATTAGAGGACATTTAATGCGAGTCAAGTGCTTCTAAAAGGAGGATTAGCTGCCGTATAATGAGTATCAGCGGAACAAGAAAGCACGCATCGTCAATAATTCTATCGTGTCGTATTCGCATTACCATTATTATTGTAAATATTGCGGATATACGTGTTAGAAGGAAGAAAAAGATAAAGAGCAATAGCTACAGCAGGAAATACCGTCAGTATCACAGACAACAGAATCGATTAGAGTGGCGAAAATGGAAAAAGGCTAGTCATTTATTATGGAAATGCGCCGCTCTTTTTACAGAATTAGGAGAGTACGATGATATTTCCATACTAAATTATTAACTATTCAGTGATTTTCGACACTCTAGACAACAGAATCGATTGCCTTGCCCCTTTTTCTCACATCATCATTGTTATCCACTACAACTGCAGATCACGAGAGGTGAGAAGGAAGGGAAAGGGAGAGAGGGGAGAAGTATTTTGTATCCCAAGGCAACCGAAGAGAAGCAGACACTGAGAAATTTGTGTGATACGCGCAATTTTCAGGGACGAAGAGAAAAAATTGTATGGATACTACAAATCGGAGAGAGTTGTGGATAATGAAAAGCCAGAAATTGAGCAGAAGCGAAGTTTAGGCCGCGTGAAAGATGTATCCAGTCGTATGAACGTAAAAAATGAACGAAAAAAGTTTAGCGGAAAAATATTATTTTCGATTACTGTAAATAGACAGACTGACAGATACAAGGACTCAAAAATAATAGTAGAGTATAATACGCACCGTGAGCCAGTCAATACCCGGCCTGACAGACTAAAATAATAATCGAGCGGCATAATATCCTACTAGGAAAAGCACGCGACAGTCAACTGAGGGGAGGCCCGTCCAAATGGAAGCGAGAGGCGAAAATAAGTCGGACAGTGAGTCGGGGGAGACAGTTCTCGTGGTCAGAAGAAGGAGGTGCGGGAAAATAGCGGCGAAGGGGAAGGACAGACTCCTAATTTCGAATTATATCTCGCTTCTCTGACTTAAATGCGTCGTAGAAACGCAATTGCAAATGAGTCGACGCGAGCTGATTATAAGAGCGGAAAGGTCGACATTCGGACGCTCTGAGAAATTCGCAGAGAGTACAGTGCATTTCGCTGCGAAGTGCTGTGGAAATTGCTGTAGAAAGCGTGAGAAATGAAGTGATACTTGATGTATCAAGAGCCTTTTTCAAGAGGTTCATTAGCTGAAAGATAAGCGATTTCAAGTGAGCAATTAGAAAGCTTTCTTTTGGAAAATTAGGCTAGAATATAGCCGTTTTCAAGTGGATAATTAGACATTTTCACAAGAGGCAATTGGTCTAACGAGTAGACTATAATCTAGCGGATTCAGAGCAACGAATAAAAAATAGCGAAATAACAGTGATAAGTATGAAATAAGTGACTGGCGACCAGGCGTTTTCCCAGCTATCGTTTAGCTGTGACGTCGCGAGAATTCAACAGGCTAAAGTGTGTCTGGGGGGAG
>LS590045.1:1281446-1296313 GCA_900490775.1 Pristionchus maxplancki
CTAGTGACCATACCTAATGCGACTACATGCAATCTGCAATTCGTGCCATTCTCCAGACGAGACGCCACGAGCCGTGTCCAATTGGCTATAGCCAATCGCAGTAATCCACCGCTATATTTACCCGATTCCTCGTCTCTGCATTTCGCGTGCTCTCTCGCTGGTTAGACAGTACGAAACAGTGTATGAAATGAAGAGAGCGCAGCCGTTCAATTTACGACATTCATAACGTCGCTTCTATTGCCAATAAAGTGGATGAGCGAAGATCACTGGACCTTGAGGACAATGAAAATTTTACTTCTGGAGGCGAGATAGTGTGCGAAATGAAGAGAGTGCCATTCGAGAGCTAGAAGACAATAGAAGGGCAAAATATGGCAACGAAACACGAGGGGACGAGAATAACTCCTTGCCTTCTCGGGAAAGGGTATCTTCATTTTGTCTGCCCTCTCGTCGGTCAGAGCAGCGAGAGAGTGCGCAGAATGAGGAGAGTCTTGGCAACCCAAGAATACCCTATGGCTTCGTCATGTTTGTTGAAGGGTTTCAACGACTACAGCGGATCAGAGGAGACCAGAAGTCGACAAATCAAAGTGGCATTAAGCTTGACGTCGTTATATTATAGCTGATTGAAGTTAAGCTGCACGATACAGCAGATTTGAGCTCAGAAGTCGACAAATCAAACGCTGTGGCATTAAGCTATGACGAACACATTTCCCTGCCCAGAAGCCTACAAATCCAAGACAAATTCATTACACTTGCATTATAGCCGTTTGGTCTGCGCGTAGTCTTCGAATCAAACGTAGTGGAATCAAACTTTAAAGAGCAATATTGTCAGATTGAAGTCTTGGAGATTTGCAAAACAAACAGCCGTTTGGAATGCGCGCGTAGTCTGCTTTCTAGCGGCAATAATACGCAGAAATGGGAGAGAAACGGATGCGGATGAGGAAATTTGATGAGCTCATTGGATTGGAAGTGTGAAGAAGAGAAGAAATGGAGGCAAAGAGGAGGATAATCGGCAAATATTATAGTGGCTCAGGTGCGATAATGGGTCGTCCTTTACCGTGGAAGGGCAAGTGGATAGTGAGAAAGTTAGAGAGGTCGTTTTGAAAATTATTAGAGATTTATGGAAGATTGTGCTTGATAAATAATGCTCTTTCCTGTGGATTAGAAGAAGGTCATCGAAAAAGAGTGAAGATTGAAGAGTGAGTCCAAGAAACACGAGAAAACATTGAAAACGTCAAAAACTGACATGAAAAGTGGACTTTGACGATTATTTAGGAGATACATAATGGTTCAAAAAGTCAAGCAGTCTGGGCGATTTCCCTGATAAAAGTGCCCTTTGCCGCTTATTATAAGGGCAAAGGAAGACCTGCGGTAGGAGATTGGGAGGTATGGGAGATAATTTGATCAGTATAAAATGCGCGTTAGAGGAGATTGAAATTATCATCCATTCTAGGCAGAAACGAACAAAAATAGCAAAGTGCTTGAAGATGTGTTCAAGATACTCTCGAAAACGTTCAAAACGTCAAAACGGACGGGTTCGCGTCTCGAGATCTCAAGATAATGAGAGACAAGACACAGAGGGATGGGTTATGACGAGGAATGGTCTGACTCTCTTTCTTGCACATGCTCTCTCGCATCTCTGACTGACGAGAGCGCGTGAAGAAGTGAGAGAGTCAGATGATATTTCGAGTGATGAAGTGGCGTCCCGTGGGAAATGAGCGAACAATGGACTGCGTCTCTCCTTTTTGCGTGTTCCATCCGGCTCAGAGCCTGAGGGTTCACGGAACTGAACGCATAGTGCACGTTGGGTAAAGGTGACCCCGTTAATCTAGGCACGACAAATTAACAGAAATTATCCAGAAATATGACTCAGTTGTCGTCGAAAGACGAACAGAGGTGCACCCATTCAGCCCGAGCGACCATGAGAGTAATGGTCTGATTCTCTCACTATCCCGTGCTCTCTCGTTTCTCTGACCGACGAGAGAGCATTCCGAAATGCGAGAGTCAGACCATTAATCGTCTATGAATTATTCTAGAATGTAAGCAATTCAAAGAGGAAGGCCAGTGCTCATCGACCATTCTCAAAAGGCTATGAATAACTGAGCCGGGCTGTTCCCGGCTCGCATCATTCAGCCCATTTATTTGCTAATGCAGAGCCGATGAATGGCTGTTATTCAAACAGCTCTTGCTACAGTGTATTTTCGAAAACAGTAATAAGTAGGGCATCTAATTTTAGCTAATCAGCATCATTTTAGTACTAGACAAGCTGCTAGACGATAAATAAGTTGACCGGATTAGAAAGAACACATTAGCACAGAATTTTCATGGAATAATCAGACTTTTCCTTGCACTAATCGCTCATTGGTCAACTAGATATGAATTGGCTGCCTACATGGTATGAATTTCCCGGACAACCCCCTTTTCCCTGAAAGATGAGGTATTATTCGACGTCTGGGTATGCGGAGAAAAATGAAGCGTAGGAGCAGTTCGGAACACTCGCTGCAGAATGACAATGAGAATAGCAATCATTCCAGAACAGGGAAATGAGTGACGCGTGTTCATACCAGGCTTTTCTGGCTGACGAGAGAATGTAAAATGGAGAGACGCGAGAACAGGAGCAGCACTAACGCACCATACACCAGAGACGCTGCAATGTCTCATCAGAAGACTGGAGTAAGACCCTCTCATTTCGAAATTATCTAAAGCCGGTTAGACGCAGCTAGAGAGCACTGTAAACGGAGAGAGTCATCCGAAGACCGTACGGAATAACATGATGCGCGGAGTAATTACTGGAATAGACGAAGTGGAAGGAGAGGAGCAATGGTGTAGGGAGGAAACATCAGGTATGCTGTTTAATGCGTTTGTTTACGTCTGCTGCTGAGATGAGGTAGGTATATGAGATGGCTTGGCAAGGAATCGCTCTCTTCATTTTGCACACTCTTTCAACTCTCTGATCAGTGAGAGAATGAGTGAAATGAAGAGACGATTTCTTGCGAAGCCATCCCTACAAGGTGTACGAATTGCATACTTGATTTGAGCACTGGGCAATATTCAAGGATAATCAGTTGATTTAGAAGCCTACAAAAAGCTAAAGAGATGAGTCAATTCGATGGGATTTCCTTTATACAATACGAACGGTTAGAATGGAAATCAGGCAAATCTAAAGGCCTGTCATAGCGAAGGAAGTGGTTGCAATAGAAGACTAGAGTCGAGGCTAGAACAGCACCAACACCAGT
This sequence comes from Pristionchus maxplancki, assembly GCA_900490775.1. Taxonomy (NCBI): domain Eukaryota; kingdom Metazoa; phylum Nematoda; class Chromadorea; order Rhabditida; family Neodiplogasteridae; genus Pristionchus; species Pristionchus maxplancki. Next base: position 1,284,680 of record LS590045.1, read on the forward strand.
GAGACCAAACAGATGCAGGCGGAAATCCGCGTGGCACTACTAGAGCAAGGCACCACTCATCATCACTACCGGGTCTGGGTCATATAGAGACATTGTCATGACAAACCACTCAGAATAATGAAACGGAGGATCACGAGAATGGGTATGTCTCTCTACTTCGCGTGCTCTCTCATCGGTCAGAGAAGCGAGAGATCAAGTGAGGTGAAGAGACTCATTGTCCCCTTGCTGGCCTCTCACGAGCTGACTACAACTCGACATGAAGCGTGCCTCTCCTCCGGTTGCTAAGCAGTGAGATCGTACCAGTAAGCAAGGAGGAAATGCCTTCAAATGGTCTTGTTCTCTCAATTTCGCACGCTCTCTCGCTGCTCTGACTGGATAGGGGATAGAGAGACTTCCTTCAGCGGATCTGACTACAGGTGAGTGGTAATGGGATAGAATCTCGACTACGAATCGACATAATCAGGTAAGACGAGCAAGAAGAATTTAAGTGAGGAATCTACGTTGGTTTCCTAGTCCCCGTGACGACAAAAAGTATGAGAAATGGTGGCTAGACGAGGAAGAAGGTGAGCGTGGGTCCCGCAGTGTCGGCAGGGCGGTGAGTGGAATGATGACTTGAACTCTAGGCAAATTCAGGAAGCCAAATGAATGAAAGTAAATAAAAAAAATTAGTTGAGTAAATTAGTTGAGTGAAGTCGGATGACGGCTGTTCACTGTAGAAAGACCGATCTTTCTAGAGTATGCAGTTTTCCATGAAGCTAAAGACTACAATCATTCATCCTAGAAAGGATTCTGCCAACTGGAAAGGATCGGATCAAACTTACCGGTTCAGAGCAAGAGAAATTCAAGCGTTTTTCGTGACTACACTAGATGCAACCAATAGAGAAACGAACGAGTCTTCCGGTTGAACGGAATCTTCTTCTCCCAATGTTCTCGGATCATAAAACAGAGAAGAAGACTAGAAGAGGAGAGACTCGTGCGCAGATTCGTCATAGGGAAAACATATGGCTAGAGAGGGGACAAAGATCTATGGAATCGAGGCATGGGATGATGGAGGATGATAAAGGATCAATGACTCTAGGGCCTTAAAATAAATAACGGCTTGAAAAAAACACAACCACGAGGAGCGAGTATAAAATAGATCACCGAAATTGAGAGATTAAGGATTTATCTACATCAATTGGTGCTCTTGAATGACTAACTGCTTGAAAGAAAGCACACTACCAAGAGGCTACCTAGGAGACGCGCAACGGTGGATCTTTGGGATATCGTTACTTCGAGGAGCGAATACGAAAAAGATCGTTGGAATTGAGAGATGAAGGATCAATGACGGCTGGTTGCTTTAAAATTGTGCTTGTAAAGTGCTTGACAACCGGGTTCAAGAAACCACTGCGGGGGCTCTGAAGAAGGCAAATAAGGGCATCAGAAAGCGCGGCGCGCGCTCTGATTTTCGAAACAATGATCGCGCTCTCTTCATTTTCAATGATCTCTCGCCTGCTAGAGAAGATAAATCTCAGCCACCACTAGCGCGATGTAGACGGAAACTGACACTTTGCGCTCTCCCAAGTAACCCAATCTGTACCTACCTGCTATTGAGAAGAGAGGGGATGAATGGGGAAGAGGAAGAGGTGAGAGAAGGGGAAGAAGGGGATTGGAGGGAAAGACACCGATTTTGAATTTCGTCGCTCCTGGGAAAGTGCAGGGCAATTTGCGCAGCAAAACGGTCGGTGCACCGGGAGTAGGTCATAGTGTCCTTTCTCCTTTGACACTTTATGCAGCTATAAACTGCTCCGGGTGAGGTGGTAGGATTCAGAGTATGAGTTTTAGACCGAAGAAGACATCAAAACGGTAGGTCGCAGTGGAATATACGCGTCACAATAGAGTATCCTTCCGCGCTTATTCTGCTATAAACTGAGCCTTTTGGCCCATATTCTACTGTAAAAGTTTGCAAAGCAGAGCGCTTCTCTGCAAGAGGGAAGTTGCACGTAGAATAACTTGCAGTGTCCTTCTTCCTTTGACACTTTATGCAGCCATTAACCAACTACGTCAAGTGAGGTAGGATACTTGACGATAGATGTTTCCCCGCTGCTTATTTTCTTGAAACGAAATCAAATAATATAACTGTTTATCAATGATACCCGATTGTGAATACTGACAATAATTTCAGAACATGGATTCTTCTTTGACCGTCTTTCTCGAGATGGACGAAGCGAATGAATTCTTGTCGAAAACATCGAAGAAGTTGAAGAATTGTAACTCGGTGAGGGTCGCTGCGGAGCACATCTAAATATAATCTCAGTTCTTCTCTCATAAGTCGGTTTCTGGCATTATTTCGGCTCTCACAAGATATTGGTTGATTAGATTCAAATTGTGGCATGAATTATGAAATTATTGCTCGATCTTAAAAAGAAATCGCTTTGCAACTCACTTGCAACGTATTCGTCAGTGTCATTAGCTCGCCAAGTCGTGTTGCGTAGTTGTCCAGTTTGAATTCGTCTCTGCAATAGAAAATAATTAATCAGTAGGGTTCTCTTGTTGGAATTGTATTCCATTGGAATTCCATTAGTCTCTTCACTACGGACAATCTCCCGCCCGGCCGACCTACAAGAGCGTGTGTAGAATGAAGAGACGGAATTCCAATGGAATACAATTCCAACATGAGATCCCTATTTATCCCGCAAAATCTCACCTGTACAACACATGTAGCTCTTGAAACACACGCTTACGATAAATATCACCAATCCTCGCAAGTTCTTGGTTAGTTTCGGAACCTGGAATAATTATCTCCCTGGGTCAACTAAGTGAGAGACTTACTTATTGACCACAATGCGATCACTAGCGACGCCACAAACTCGATTTCGGTGAGGACCATTCGGTCCAGAATGGGAACTAGACTATCTCGCGAGATCTCGTTTATCTCGTTGAGTTTGCTGCAAAATGTTTCATTGTTGTAACGTAGTCATACTAACTTGTTAGCGCATAAATTTATTAGAAAGATGATGAAAAGTGGAAATATCTCACTCTCTAACTTGCGGGATCGCACGAACCATCGCGGAGTCTTCGAAAAAGCCATCACTGTCGTCGAATCGACGTGTGGATGTGAGAGAAATGAAGAAACTGAGATAATTATTTTTTAAAACTTTCATTTTTCACAATATACTAACTTTTCCATCGGCCGCTCTTTGAATGTTTTCACTGATCGGAAATAGCCCTCGCTCGAGTAGAGAAGGAAGATGAGGTTTTGTAGTAGAGTGAACTGGATATGTTGTATTTGAAGTTTCAGACTCGTATATCATATAATTCTTTCTGGAGTTTGGAAATTCAAAGTCCTCATACCTTATTTTCATCCGGCAGTGAATGAACTTCATCGAACGAGTTTATTAGAAACGGAATAGATCGCTCGGCTGCTCCTTGCCAGATAAGATTAACTATATCGAATTTCGCAATGTAGACCATGAAGGACTGAATACTTCAATTTGGATCGACGATTTGCTATTTTATTTATTATTCGAGCGTCCAACAATCTCCCATTAATTGAGACACGTCTATCCTCTCTAATAAAACCCATGAAACATACATGAGGCTCTTCCGGGGGGAGCAGTTGTACAGGCGATAACCTCTCGCCGCTTGCGCTGAGAAGATTCTGCTCGAAAACGAGGCGTTCTCGAGCGAAGTCCCTAGAAATTTGACTCCTCTTGAAAAATTTCGTCAATTATCACAATTTACTGTGAAATTATACTTTTAACGTTTATCTGACAGCTCACTTGTAGTTCGCCACCAATCGGTGCAATAACGTAATCTCAGGATGAGTTGATAGCACGGTCGGAATTGGTGGCGATGCCTCTTTTTCTGTGCTCTTGATGCGGAGATTCACTGAATCAGAAGACTATTCCCAAGATTGATTTTCGAAAATAACATACCTGTAGGGATCATTCCAGCGGCAACACAGCGATCGAGACGGCACTTCTTGCAGTCTGAGACGAAACATTTGATTAATCTATGCAACTTGGTGAAGTTTCGGACAAATTTTAGGTATTGTTTGGGCAAAGGTATCTCTCGCACTCTTCTGCCTTTTTAGCCAGGCATAGAGTGCGCAAGATAACAAGACATCAGAGAAGCTTCTCACCTAGCGAATCGGGACATCCCTTGAAGCACTCGAACTTTTTCTTGGACGAAAGCGCGCGTCGAAAGAACGCTGCGCACGCTCGACAGGAGGGGACACTGAAGTGGGTGCCGCAGGCGCGACCCGAGCAGACCTGAAAATTTCTAATAAGAAGTTGTCATAACGAAATCAAACGAAAAAAAAAGAATTGCATTTGCACTTTAATAACTTACGATTTAATATTTATATGTGCACTTCCGTGAAATGTTCAGCTATACTATCCAGCGCAATTACCTCTATGCTGTACCTTATTAGGCGAAGACGCATTTATTGTGGTTACCTTAACCACACCAAAAGAAGTCACGCGTGGGCAGTAGTTACTCGACACTTCGCGTACCCATTTCTTTAGCAAACAAGTTTGACTTTGAAGTAAACGCAATAAAACAGGATAATAATGAGAGAAAAAACCAACTAGCCTTGCATTTTTCACCAGTGGAAGTTGACTGAGAGTACATGCGTGGTTCAAATAGCGAGTAAATGGCAAGAACGAGGGTTACTAGCGACAATTCGTTATCGCGCACACAAAATTGTGCGCTTTTGTCGTCGTGTTTCTTTCTTTCGCCCCCTCTTCCTTCCCTTCTCGTCTCTTCCCTCTTACCTCTTGCGTATCAGCAGAACTGAGCATTTTGCGTGCGCTGTCTACTTGTGATCGATTTGGGTTCGGTGTTTTGCTCTCTTATCAAAGTGAGAACCATCTCCAATCAGTTCCGAACACAAGACAGTCATTATTTCATGCGTGAATGTTGAATTAATATTTATTACAAGTTTTTTCTGCGCGCGATTTCATTCAGAATTATGTTCTTTCAGAACATTGGTTCTTCCTTGACTTTAGTCGTCCTCACAATCATCGAAGTGAACGATTTCTTGTCAAAAACATCAAAGAAGTTGAAGAATTGCAGCTCGGACAGCATTTGGGAAGCGCACATCTTAATTATATGTTTGTTTGTTTTTGAAAATTGAATTCGAAAATGAATAATCTACTCACCTGCATAGCATTCGTCAGTGTCATCAGCTCTCCTAGCCTTGTTGCGTAATTTTCCAGTTGGAATTCGTCTCTGAATCGAATTTCTGGATTTAAAAATGACTAAAAGCACCTGTAAAGCACATGCAACTCCTGCAGCACCCGCTCACGATAGGCATCACCGATTTTCGAAAATTGCGGGTTCGTCTCGGAACCTTCAACGAAAGTTTCTAGTTGTTCGAAGATATGGAAAGGTTCCGGGCCTCTATGAAAAAGAGGCGAATTCAATGAAGAACTAACTGGTCGACCACAGTGCTAGCACCAGAACGGCTACGAATTCAATCTCTGTCAGTTGCATTCGATCGAGTATTGGAACGACGAGGTCGCGACACTGCTCGTTCATCGCGCGGCTCGTGCTATTGTTGTTGTTTTGATTGTTGTTGTTTTGATTGGTGCTGTTGTTATTTGTTATTGTTGTTGTTGTTATTGTTATTATTGTTGTTGTTGTTTTGCTCACCTGACAACCTGCGCTGATCGCTTCTCCGGTTCAGAGCCTTCATAGAGGACTGAGTATTCAGCAAAACGGAATGTTGTTGTCAGTGACATGAAGAAACTGGAAAATATGCATGAATGTGTTTAATATTTTCGAGAATACCTCTCCAGTGGTCTTTCTTGGAACGTTTTCGCCGCCCTATGGAAACCCTCGCAGCAGTAGAGAAGGAAGATGAAGTTTTGAATGAAGATGAACTACATAAACTGTTTACAAATATTGATTTTGTAGTGTGAAAACCTTGTCCTGATCTTCCATTTCGTAAACTTCCTCAAATGAGTTCGATAAAAAGGAAACAGCCCTATCGCCAGCGCCTTTCCAGATTATGGTCGCAATGTCATATTTGGCAGTGTAGACTGTGAATGGCTGAACTGTTTTGGTTCACTAAATAATTAGTCGAAAGCGTACAGGTTCATCGAAAGGTACCAACTGAAGAGGAGACGGATCGAGGTTGTAGCTTCCATTCAATAGTTCTTGCTCGAATACGAGCCTTGCACGAACGAAGTCTCTAAATGAAATAATATTTACATGATAATCTTTTTTTAGGTAAAACGCACTTGTAGTTAGCCAATAATCGATGCAATAGTGTGATTTCAGGGTGCGTTGTCAGCACTGCAGGCATTTGACCTTTATCTTCGTATCGGAGATTCTCTGAAATTAGTTTAGATATTTCAAAAAATATTAATTCAAGGGACTCACCAGGAGGAATCATGCCAGCCGCCAAACATCGATCGAAACGGCATTTCTTGCAGTCTAAAACATGTTTATTTACCGATCTCGAATAAAAGAAAATACCCAGAGAATCGGGACATTCCTTGTAGCACGAGTACTTCTTCCTTGAAATGAGCACTCTGAACTAGACTTTGAAATATAACGGTTTATAACGATGTAACTAGTTACGAAGAGAATTTTGTAACTAGTCATTCTTCACTCTCCCCCTTTACTAGAGCGGTTTCGTAACTAGTTATTTATTTACTTCGTAACTAGTTACGAGAAAAAGTGAGCTTTTAGGGTGTTTGACATCGACCTGAGCTGAGCACTTTACCAGGGTTGATCAAAACGAGTCGAGCCACACAATTCTTGGACTCGTAGAACAAAAACGAGCTAAATAACTAGTTACGAAAAACTTTCGTAACTAGTTACTTCTTTCGTAACTAGTTACGAGACCGCTTTACTAACGGAAAATGACGAGGAATGAATAACTAGTTACGTTATTTTTCAAAGTCTACTCTGAACAGAAAGATTGTCTCGTTGATCTACCACGTGCTTCAACTCAGTCAAAATGAGTACAGTGTGAGTGCAAAAAGTGAGTAATAACAAGAGAAAAACAGCTGATTCTTGCCTCCGAAAGAAGGCAGCGCACGCTCGGCATGAATGAATGCCGAAGTGAGTTCCCACTGCCTTTCCACCACAGATCTGATTGAAAACAACCAATTTAACAGTCAATAAATGCCGATATACGATGGAAAAGTGTGTAATTAAAATACGCAAACAGCGATATTAAACAACGAACTAACCGGGCAGTTTCCCCAGTCTGTAGGTGCAGGAGGCTCCATATGTTTCCCGATTTGTTTGGCAAGAAAAACGGGAGGTTGGGACACTCGCGCACTCGATTTTGCGCTCGTTTTCTCTCTTTCTCTTCCCGTCTCTCCCATCTTTCCATTGAACTGCTCAACTCTAGTTGTGATCGTCTCTCTCCGTTTTCTTTCGTTCTTGGAGAGATTAGATTGGTTCCCATTCCTATGCGATGGAATACTTTTGATGTTTTTCATCATTGACGAATTTGAAACACTGATGCCCGTTCATAAATGATTTTTCCCGTCATTCAAACTGGGCGCAAATCCCCCCAGTTTTTGCTACAATTGGACTATCGCTTCTCCTCCATTATCTTGTCCATCTTTATTTACTCTTTGTCCAATTATTTAGTGAAGATATTCCAGTCATGCTTCATTATCAGCACGGACAGTATGTAACCGCTCTTTATCACTGGAGAATTTGATGCACGGTTGGTTGGTACCCGATCCTAGATGAGATGAGAAAGTAATGGCACGGGATATGAGGGCGATGAGGTAAGACGAGATTCGAAATACACAATTACGGGAATTAGAACATTGGTTCTTCTTTGACGAACGTTTTCCGGACAATCATCGAAGTGAAGGAACCCTTATCGAAAACGTCGAAGAGATTGAAGAATTGCAGTTCGGTGAGCAGCGCGGTTACTGACATCTGCAATTATATTCTCATGCTCTTTGTACTCATTTTTAAGGCTCCCGAGGATGATTTTTGCAGTCTAAAATCGAACATCCTTAAAATTGGCACCTGAATTGCATTCGATAGAGTCATTAACTCTCCCAGTCGCGTCGCATAGTTGTCCAACTTGAATTCGTCTCTGGAATAGCTCTAGTATGACTCCAGAAGAGTGTGATGATCTCACCTGTACAACACATGCAGCTCCTCAAATACCCGCTTCTGATAGCTATCGCCAATCTTCGACATTACTGGATCGATCCTTTCTGATGCTGAAGAGAATAAAAAAAATAATTTGAATTCAGTTTTTCGATTTAACAACACTAAAAATAAGCAGATCTCTATTTCATCGATTCAACACTCAATCAGCAGAGAGAAATTATAAAGAAGTGAAGGTACTCACTGGTTAGAGACCAGAGGGCAATAACCATCGTCGCAACATATTCGATTTCCGTCAACGCCATTCGATCCAGAATGGGCACGAGCATGTCTCGACATTGCTCGTTTAGCTCACGGCACTTTCTAGAAAATTAGGTTTGTGAGGTTTTTGTGATCAGTCAATTGTCAAAAAGATGTCTGAAACTCACTCAACCACTTGCACCGATTGTCTAACCGTTTCTGAACCTTCGAAGAACTGCTCGTACTGACCATAACGGAGTGTAGTAGTGTAGGAGAGGAAATACCTGCAAGTCACTAATTATTGGTATATAAAACACAGCGTGTCAGAGGGCCCAGATAATCCAATTATCGCGGCGGATCATTCCCCATGACTCGCGCGCCGCGAAGCGGTGCGAGAGAGTGAGGGAAAATGAGAGATTTTCGAGAATAAACGCACGTTTTCAAGCGCTGTGACAAGGAAAATCAAAAAATCAAAATTCCCTCTAGTGTAAAGGTCCACAGAGGTATTACCCACAGACCTGCGTTGGCAGAAAGTTTCTATGAGGCCGTTTGCATAACAATCGGACAGATCCCCAGATATTTGGCACAGGGCAAAAAATGAAATTCTCTAAAACTGTGCGATTTGGGGTTCGCAGGGGTGCTGATGACCATGGGCATACTCATTTTCCATGTCGAGTCGTCGTTGGCTTCAGACGACGTGACGTCGAAAACAGCTATTCTTAAATTTCTCCGTCCCTGATATCGCTAAAATTAAGCAAAAATGTTTCCGGGGGCAGAATTCGATGCTTATCACGCCTGTCTACTTCACTTTTCATAATTTTCAAAAATAATTTTTAAAAATGGATATTTTCGCAGAGTGGAATGCAACCAGGGAGACTATCATAGATCGGACCGGAATGATGCAAGGATTCCAAATATGTTTTTAATTTTCTTTACAAACATGCCCGAAAGGTTTTACGCAAAAGATAGTATAACCTTCCTGTAAGTAAATTCTGCCATCTTTCCCCTTGTTTGCTCCCCTTTGATCTACCTCGAGTCTCGTCTCTCCTCCGCCTCTCGTGTGTCTGCGCCCTCTCCATTTCCCCTGTTCCCTCGCCTCACGTAAACATGCCAGAGGGGATAGATTCGCGATCGATCAAAGGGGAGCAAACAAGGGGAAGGATGGCAGAATTTGCCCACAAGAATGATCACTATCTTTTGCGTAAAACCTTTCGGGCATGTTCGTAAGGAAAATGAAAAATATATTTGGAATCCTTGCATCATTCCGGTCCGATCTATGATAGTCTCCCTGGTTGCATTCCACTCTGCGAAAATATCCATTTTTAAAAATTATTTTTGAAAATTATGAAAAGTGAAATAGACAGGCGTGATAAGCATCGAATTCTGCCCTAGGAAACATTTATGCTTAATTTTAGCGATATCAGGGACGGAGAAATTTAAGAATAGCTGTTTTCGACGTCACGTCGTCTGAAGCCAACGACGACTCGACATGGAAAATGAGTATGCCCATGGTCATCAGCACCCTTGCGAACCCCAAATCGCACAGTTTTAGAGAATTTCATTTTTTGCCCTGTGCCAGACATTGTTCGACTGTTCCGCGAACGGCCTCATAGACAATCTTGCGAAGTAATGGACCTTCGAGCATCATTGGAAAGCATTTTAGGACAAATATCAAGTAGCTAGCCATTGAGAAGTGAGCATAGATGTTTGTAATAGACACAGACAATCTATAAAAGTAGTCTCGAGTGGTAATTAGAGAACATTTAATGCGAGTCAAGTGCTTCTAAAAGGAGGATTTGCTGCCGTATAATGAGTATCAGCGGAACAAGAAAGCGCGCATCGTCAATAATCTTATACGTGATAGAAAGGAAGGTGAAGGAAATAACTCTAGTATCATGATGTGGGAAAGCGCAAACATCAGAATAAGCATCAGTGGAAGCGTAGCAGTGTCAATAATTCTATCGAGTCGTATGCGCATTATCATTATTATTGTCAATATTGCAGATATACGTGATAGAAGAGAAAAAAGATGAAGAGCAATAGCTACAGCAGGAAATACCATCAGTATCACAGACAACAATATCGATTAGAGTGGCGAAAATGGAAAAAGGCTAGTCATTTATTATGGAAATGCGCCGCTATTTTTACAGAATTAGGAGAGTACGATGATATTTCCATACTAAATTATTAACTATTCAGTGATTTTCGACACTCTAGACACTAGACAACAGAATCGATTGGCTTGCCCCTTTCTCTCACATCATCATTGTTATCCACTACAACTGCAAATCACGAGAGGTGAGAAGAAGGAAGGGAAAGGGAGAGAGGGGAGAAGTGTTTTGTATCCCAAGGCAACCGAGAGAAGCAGACACTGAGAAATTTGTGTGATACGCGCAATTTTCAGGGACGAAAAAGTTGTATGGATACTACAAATGGAGAGAGTTGTGGATAACGAAAGGCCAGAAAACGATCAGAAATGGGGTTTAGGGAGCGTACGCAAAGAAAAATAATGCTTCTAAAGTCATCTGAACGAAAAAAACACTATTATGGTAAATAGACAGACTGACAGAAATAAGGACTCAAAAATAATAGTATATGTAATATCGAGGAGACACACCGGGTAACAGTCAATACCCGGCCTGACAGACTAAAATAATAATCGAGAGCATAATATTCTACTAGGAAAAGCACGCGACAGTCAACTGAGCCCAAATGGAAGCGAGAGGCGAAAATAAGTAGGACAGTGAGTCGGGGGAGACAGTTCTCGTGGTCAGAATAGAAGGAGGTGCGGGAAAATAGCGGCGAAGGGGAAGGAAAGACTCCTAATTTCGAATTATATCTCGCTTCTCTGACTTAAATGCGTCGTAGAAACGCAATTGCAAATGAGTCGACGCGAGCTGATTATAAGAGCGGAAAGGTCGACATTCGGACGCTCTGAGAAATTCGCAGAGAGTACAGTGCATTTCGCTGCGAAGTGCTGTGGAAATTGCTGTAGAAAGCGTGAGAAATGAAGTGATACTTGATGTATCAAGAGCCTTTTTCAAGAGGTTCATTAGCTGAAAGATAAGCGATTTCAAGTGAGCAATTAGAAAGCTTTCTTTTGGAAAATTAGGCTAGAATGGATAATTAGACATTTTCACAAGAGGCAATTGGTCTAACGAGTAGACTATAATCTAGCGGATTCAGAGCAACGAATAAAAAATAGCGAAATAACAGTGATAAGTATGAAATAAGTGACTGGCGACCAGGCGTTTTCCCAGCTATCGTTTAGCTGTGACGTCGCGAGAATTCAACAGGCTAAAGTGTGTCTGGGGGGAG
>LS593721.1:0-12747 GCA_900490775.1 Pristionchus maxplancki
ATCGACTTGTCTGCGGTACAAAGTGGCCCCAGAATTCGTGAATCAGGCGGGTTTTGAATAAATTTTCAATGATTTGTATCCATATTTTCGAAAATACGTTAGAAATTTGCAGGAACTCTGCACCGAGCGTTCGTCCGGTCTGTTCTACCTCATTCGTCTCGTTCTAGTAGAGATGCCCAAGAACATGAGCAGATATTATGTGGAGGACAAGCAATTGCTGGGGTTCTATCAGCATTATTGATAAAATGCATAAACACGTCATGATGCCTAAAGACTAGAGCAACGTTTCAAATTCCACATTCTCTCGGGAATACCATGCATAGGAACATTCCATCTCCTTCCCCATACCCCTCTGATTACTCACGCTTCTTACGGCAATAGTCGTTTTTCCACCATAAACCTTTATTCCATTTATTTCTCGGATTCCATGCATAGGAATGTTGCCGTCCTTCACTCATACTTCTGTGGCGTCTCAGCCTCGCGAATACCATGCATAGGAACATTCCACCTCCTTCCCCATACCCTCTGATTACTCACGCGCGTGTGTGTGTGCCCTTGGGGGGCGGCTGACCCGTAGTATTGACAGGGTTTGCCCTTCCCCCCACCCTTCCCTGACCTGGCTCTCCCCATACTCCATAATGTCTCGTCCTGTCTGACCTGCAAGATAGTGTTCAGATTTGTGATTGCCCCGGGTTAATGGGAGGCAAACATAGAAGGTTCGCGAGAGTTCGGGCCAGTTCCGTTGCCGGGCGGTCAAGAGTGTATCCCAGTCATCTTGAGATGTTTTCGGCTGTGTTTCACGCACGCCTCATACGTTTGAAATGCGCTGTGCTCTCAGTTTGACTTTGAATAAGAGAATTTAAAAAATAATTGAAATTGTTTAGTAGCGATGGTTCGGATGAGTTCCATTCGGGGCGGTCAAGAGTGTATCCCAGTCATATTGAGCCGATTTCTGTTGTATCTCAATCATAATTCGTCTAACAAAAATTCCTGATATTGCAAGTACTGTTCCACTCCAAATGTGTATTCCGTTGTGTTTCACGCACTCCTTCTTTATCGCAAAAGCTGACTTCTGGCAATGGACCTGCAATATCAAACCACCAAAAGAATTATTCTGAACCTTGATCTTTCCCGGATCGTTCCGGAACCTCCACTCTCTCGCCCTCATTCGTGTTCACTTTCTTCCTCATTCTTCTTTTCTTCCTCCTCATCCAGGAATGACTCTCACTATTCTGCACGTTCTACATCCATTATGCACAAAAGAACGCGCAAAAAGACGAGACGCAGACTAATACGCACCCTCATTCCTCCCCCAATCTCCCTCTCGATCTCGCTAGCGCCGCGCACACTAACGAATACCAATTAGTCGAGACCATCCTCGATTTGTGCGATCTCTAGCAGGTTAGAGAAAAGAGTGGGTTGAAGAGAGATGAAAGAGATCCTAATCGTTTCGTTGTAGTTCTCTGCAAGAATATCTGAGCAGAGCTGGTTACTGGTAGGGCGAGAGCTGCATTTTTTTTGCTATTTCCCGGAAGTTTTAGTATTATTTGGAGTCAGATTCGTTGTAGTAGTATGTAGACCTCGCTTGTTACTACGTCTCTCCATCCCCTTTATCAGTAGCCAATCAGCTCGCAAATATTTGGAAGCGCTACGCTCGCACGTAAAACATGTTGTAGCTGGCGCGTATACTCTCTCACTTCATCGTGATATCTCGCCGGTTAGAGCGCTCGAGAGATAATGGGTATTTGAGAGTGTCTTTTTCTCTGCGATCTCCATATTTAGCGTGCTCTCTCGCCGCCCTTTCACCTTCAGCCATTTCCTTATCGAGAAAGATGAGCAACGCTTTCTCTCTCCGATTTGCCTGCTCTCTGCAACTGTCTGATCACATAAAGAATGAGGAAAGATGAGAGAACATTCCTTAGGGTGGGAGAGAGATAGACACTAACCCTGACTCCAACAAGGTCACTTTCGAACCTGCGCCCCCTCTTCGCAATCAACAACCTCTCCCCGGTTCCTCTCTTTCTCTCCCGTCTCCTCCTTGGTTCTTATCTCTAATAGCATTGCTGATCTACTTGTTTTGCAATCGATTGTAGGCGCGTGCTCCTCGACATTTCGAGAGACGGTGTAGAATGAAGAGAAATCTGTCCATAGCGCTCAACCCGTGCATTCCACCCTTATCTGCCCCGCGTTTGAGCCTGATCTCACCATTTTTCATGCTCTTTAATGATCAGAAAGGCGAGAGAGCACGGGAAAAGAGGAGAGTGGGAATGAAGATGTGGAATGGCTTATCAACAAGCACGTGATTCACGTTCGTGAAGATTCCTTGCAGTGGAAGGGAGAATCACCTGGGAAACGAGAGGAATTTCGCTATTTTTATGCTATTCTTGCTCCTTTTTTCACTTTTTTGCCTTCTTGGAGCGTGATTTATGCATTTTTCCACACATGTTTGGTCAAAACTCACTAAATCACCTGTATCTAGACTGTTTACGGTCCGTTTTCTTCAAAAAAGTCTTTATCGCACCTTAGCATCCCCCAAACCCATCTCTCTTCTCCTATCTAGTACTGTTTGTGGTCACTCTCTCCTTCGATCGCCCACTTTCTTTTATCACCGCCCCATGTTTGATCTGCCTTTAGTACTTTCCATAAGACGCGGCCGCGGTAAACACTCCCGCGCCGTGCTGACTCAGGTATGTTTCAACCGCTGGAGATAGCCTGGGGGATGAATAGCCGACGTTTTCACTTGAACTTCTGCCAAAAATAACAATCACTGCTGTAAGCTTTGCAGGCCGTATTTTTTCTTGTATGCAGCACAACAATGATTTCTGTCGATTGTAGGCGAATATGAAGGTTCTGACCACTTTCAAAACACTTCAGATCCGGCATTCCAACTATTACTCTCTGAATCAGACACTGTTTGTCATCAGTAGGAAGGGAAAAGAGAACGGTTGGTGATATCAAAGGCGAGAGAAAAGAGAAGGTGATCGATTGCTAGGAACCGCTGTTCTCAGAAACCCTTGGAGTTTTGTTATTGTTTTTAGCATTGATATTGATTGTTATTGTTTTGATAACTGCACGCCCCACTTCAACCTCCCCCTTCGTACTCTCATTGATTAGCACAAACAGTATTCGCCGCGCTCTTTTCTCTCAGAGAGAAACCGCCTAAAGAGCATCGAAATGAGCCAACGCCCGCGTCATTTTTCTCGCCTTTCGAGTGATTTTGCGCCGGTTTTGACGTGGTTGCTTTCTTATTTCACAATTTTACCTATTGAATTCTATTGCAGGTCCATGATTTAGCAGCTCGTGGACTAAACTTGAGAATACAATTTCGAAAATGCAGTCCTTCCCCCACAAACTGCGCCTGGGCAAGAAGAGCGGGTGCTATGATCTCAGTCAGGTAATTATTAAATATTATTTAATTAAATTATTAATAATAATTAATTATTAATAATAATTAAATTCAGGACATCTACGTGCTCACAGTGTGCGTGGGCGACACGGCGTTTATTCAGGTTTGGTAGCTTATCACTTTCTAATTGTGCTATGATTCATTAGAATTTTTCAAATATTACTAATGTAGATCAGAGATCATTTTCGATATCGAATTCCGTTCCAGTGCGTCCAGAGCACCTTGTCTATGATATTCTCAGTAATATCCGAATTATCTCGAAAAAAAACAACAATCCCATTTCAGTGCACCCTGACCACTCCCTCCACAGCCGTGCAATGCCTGCAGTACATCAGCCACAAGATGCAGCTGGGACAGGTTGGTTGCTGCTTTATCACCCCTGATTCTAAAACCCTGGTTTGAGAAGCAGTAATTTGAGTGGAAGCAGTTATTTGAGATTAGATAATGAAAAGAAGACAAAAAAAACTGCCAATCCCACTTCCAGATCGAGATGTTCGGGCTGCGCTTCCAGATGCGTACCAACGACCCCGACGAGAAGAGGATGAGGTGAATTTTGGAATTAGATCAATCTTAAATCTGACCTTTTCCTGTTCTGTGAGTCATGAGATTCTCATAAAAATGATGCATTTTTCATTGAAGTCTCTGTCAATTTTAATTATCTGCAGGTGGGTCGAACTCGACAAGCCGCTACGCAGGCAGCTAGACAAGTGGGCCTGCAAGCCGTGGGAGAACAAGGTTTGTTATTTATATTCTCCTAAATCTCTAGAATTATCTCTGACCGAATACGTTTCACAGTTGCAATAATGGTCATTGTAGGAATTTTGGATAATTTTGAACTTGATGTACTTGTAAATTAACTCAATGAACGTTGAAAACATCACTCCAGGTCCAACTCGCAGTCCTCTACCACACGCCCAACACGTTCTCGCTCACGGATCACATGGCGAGGTTGGTTTCAGATCCTATTTATAAGCAGCTTTCTTACTACGACGTTCAAATATACACTCAACGTGTGAAAGTTGCGTAACATAGTAGACATTTTTTAAAGACATTTTTAACTTTCTTTTTCTAATGTCTTTCTCAATTGCAGATCCTACTACTTCTCGTGATGAAGCTGTAGAACTGTAGTGAATTTTTAGTGTAGTTGTGCCAACTTTTGTTGCATTTCGAGTAGGAAAAAGACTTTGGATTGTTCAAATCATTGATCGTCAATTGCAGATCCTACTACTTCCTCATGATGAAGCTGGAGATCATCGAGGGCCGGATGACTGTGGATCTGGAGAAGAATATCACCCTGGCGGCGTACTCGTTGCAAGGTTTGAATTGATTTCAATACGTTGTTTTTTATTTGAAAAGCTTCAATAGTAGAACCGACCGCTCACTACGAGAGACTAGACTAGGACTGATTCGATTAGGACTACGAGCGTCAATACGATTAATTCGTTGGATACGGAATTTATATCCATTGTGAAACACATCTAGACCAAAATAATGGCTGCTCAAATTTCAGTCGAGTACGGCGACTTCGACCCTGCCACTCACACGATTGACTTCCTGCAGAGCATTCCACTGCTGCCGAAGGTGAGCACCTAGACTGAATTGCTTAGTTTTCTTTTTATTGGAACAAGAACAGTATTGATAAGGAAGAGCATCAAATGCACTTAACTTGATCGTGAAACACTTCTGAACCCTCAGAGCCCATTAATAATTTTCAATCACAGGAAATCTGCCGCTCCGCCCATCTTCTTGGTGACCAACTGCAGAAAGTGCTCATGGCGTACGCGAGTATGCGAGTGAGTATCGATTATTGATTTTTCTTGATACTGTATCCTACGGTAGGCGAGTTGATTGGTAGTACAGTACGGTAATGGATACAGCACCCTTGTGATTATCGACCAAACCTCAGGGTCACTGCACGCGGGACACTGCTGCAGTGTTGTACATCACGGATGCGATACAGTCGGAAGGATACGGGGAGGAGTACTTCAAGGCCAAGGTGAGATATTTTAATTAAAATCCGATCAATGCAACGCATTTGTAAAGATTGTAGGCAGTTATGTTTCAACAGGCGATAAAACGCAAAGAATTCGATCGAGGGCGATCGTTAACGCAGCATCCGAAACACTAAAAAAAGTCTCAGAACGAGATAAAATCGAAGTTTCACAGGACGAGGACTCCTCAGAGGTCAAGGTGGGCTACGCGCCGCATGGCATCATCGTGCGAGGATCGTACGGAGCGCCGATTAAATATATGTGGGTTGAATTCCTTTCTCCTACTTCTCATACCTCACAGAGGTACAAACAAATGCAGTTTTTTGTTAGACAATAAGAGAGAAATAAATAAAAGGTAAAGGTAAATGCGGCCACATCAAGCGATTTTACAGTCGAAATTCGACTACGCTAGGTGGTACTCGTCGGTAGGCCGACTTGCTCGATGAGAGTACGATACCCTGCTTTCCCAAGACATCTAGGGCAAGTTACTAGAAATAGAGCGCCGATCAAATATACGCTGTTAGATAACTGATATCACTTCATTTCTGGTGAGGATTAAGCTCGTTTTGTAGGTGGCACGACATCCGTGAAATAGCAGCGAGAAAGAGACACCTGCTCATCAAGTTGCTAGATGATCGAACGGTGGAGTACACGCTGGTGAGTTGCTAGATGCCAAATCTTGGGATTCATAATTTAAGTTTTATGTTTGTATGGCATAAATCGAAATCTCTAGGTTGAGAGCATTCACATCAACTCACTGAAACATATCTGAACCTTTTGCCAAAAAAGTATTGATGAAATGAACATTTTCAGGAATCCGCCGAGTGGTCGCGCTACGTGGCCATGGTGCTGCAGTGGCAGGTATCTTCTTTATTAATAGATTGTAAAAACAGATTTACATAATGATTAAACATGTATACTTCATCTAGACAGAAACTCGCTGCAGAGCAAAATAATATATTTTAGGCCGGTCACGCGATGAGCAAAGCAATCGAGATGAATCGGGCACCCGTGGAGTTCGCCAAGTTGCAGGTTTATTTTTATGTTTGAAAACAGAGAGCACAGAGAGCAAAATTGTCGAATTTCCTACGATGGCTGAAACATATCGGAACCGTAAAAATAAACGATAATAAAATGTCAGGGCGGCATAAAAACGCCCGTCCCGCACGCCTCATCGTCCTCGCATCTCGCCCAGTCGACCACGGATGTGCATCAGTTGTCGATTAGTGCGGCGAGGTACGATTTTCGAAATGAGAAAACTATTTTTTAATTTCAGAAATATAAACTTATCAGATATCTTTCCAGATCCCAATCCTCCCTCTTCATGCCGCGCGGCGCAACGTCCATGATGGATATGGTGACGGTAACTTTTTAATTGATCTTTGATCTTTGATCTCTGATAGGCATTTATGAATGTGATCCCTTCAGGTAGAACAACCGTCCTGGCGGGCGAAACCGCCCCTGTCTAGTGTGTCGTTCAATCATCACGCAACGCAAGGTACTTATTCTATTTATTTTACACATGGCTATGCACCAAACATTGTTCACTGCGCTAAATTGCTGGTATAGGAACAACATGAAACACAACTGAACTAGTATTTTTGAATTTAAAAAAATGTTCCCAGAAATTTATGTGTATGTTTCCAGTTCACATCGAGGACCGGCAGCGAGCCTCCTCCACTGGAGTCTGCACCTCAACAACGCAGTACGCGAATGTGGGCGGGGGACAGGTACCTTTTCTTTTTATTAGGATTTCCAGATCATTGATAAGTGAGACATCATCTGAGCTAATAAACCGCCTCCACCCTAATTATCATCCTCTTATGAAAGGAATAGAAGACTACTGATTACCGCATTGTAACTGTTCAGTGGTCAGAGGTATAACCAACGAGAACTGACCCTACACAACTCGTTCCGATTTCGATGAGAACTGAGCGTTCCGATAGTTGATAAGCACATTACTCCGCTCGAGCGGGAGTCGTACTGTCGATTCGCTAACTCCTTCTTACTTAATCCTATTTCTGTACAGTTACTTCCTTGTTGGACTGTTTATTTGCTTCAAAGCAGCATTTTTGACGATTGACTTCAGACGCAGATGTGGAACCCATCGCCATCCGCAGCACCGACGGCTTCTGAATCCGGATCGTCGTCGATGACGCCACTAACTCGGTGCGTAGTTCGACTAAATGAAGAAATATTCGTTTCGAAAATAAAAATAAAAATGTTAAAAGCAAATGATTTCCAGCAGCGAACTCGACGTTGGGCAGAGAGTGATAGCCAGTGCCGAACCGCCCAGAATGGTATGTGTTTAACGTACTGATGATCATACCACGGACTGGTGTTTCTGCAATAATCTATTGACAATGATCGACGGGGAAACCAATACAATTATTATTATTTAATTAGGAAAGATTTCGTTTGTAGCTCTTAGAGATCAAAAACGTATAGATATAGACGACGTGACTGCCAATATCGACTTAATTATCGTAGCGTTTATATTCAGACGATGGGTTCGTCTCCTGAAATGCGCGTCCTGGGCGTACACGACGTGAGAAGACCATTGATGCCCGCGGCTGTGCCCAGGCTGACTGAGGTAATTATTTTTTTATTTATCCATCTACTTTTGGGCTAGATCTCGATGCCGATTTGAAATATGTTTCACCGTTAACTTATCTAGCTTTTCGAAAGGAATTTGCAGTGGTTTCTCGATTTCTTGATTAAAAATAAAATAAATAAACTATTTCTCTCAGAACATCGACTCGCCGTACTTCCAATCCACGCCGAATTTGATGGCGGCTCATAGGGCGATTCCTTCCGGATCTGTGAGTTATTAACAAAAATTATGCTGAAATTAGTCTAAAATCCGCTGTTTTTCCTGAAAAAGGCATTATTTCCTTCCAGAGAGACACGACCGACTACAACTTCCGCTCTTCCAACGGACATGTGGCGAGTTTTTACTTATTTCGCTCCAATTTAAACTGAGGCATCACCCCCTCTTACCCATACTCTTTCATAACTTTCTCTACTCGAGAGGCGCACTTTCCTCCCACTTCTTATTTCTCTCCGTCCGTCCCAGTCATAATTGCGCGCGAGTATTCCTCTGGGCATCACTCATTGCATCCAGCAACCGGTACTCACTTTTTGCTAGCGTCTAGCGTCATCCATACCCAGACAAAGCGATCCCGGCTGGTTTTTACAATTAGTTTTTGCCAATGGCAAATCCCTGCCATGGATAGTGCCGCTCCAGAAACAAAGGAAAATGCAAAAAGCATGCGAGAAAAGCGCCTTGCCAATCCTTGCACAGTACTATACCGCGCGAAAGGAAAATGACTGGAACCGTTAGCTTTTTCCGGCTATCTAAGCGCTGTAATTGTCTCCTCTACTCATGCTACCAGTATAGTTGACAGTATAGGAGTGACTAGAACGATATCTAATTACGCTGTTCACATAATTAGAGTTTCCTGTCCTTGAACCATTTTGAGGTTTATCGCTTCGAAAATGGTCGTTTCCCCAGCATGCACTTAGCCCGGGATTACTGATCTGGGTTACTCCCAAGGTTCCTCCAACATAGCTGGATCCATCATTCAGTAAGAGTGAGAGTGCTGCTTTCATCGCAGCTCTAATCTCGAGTCTCCTCTACTCTCGTCTCTCGCATTAGAGGCCCCCTCTTGACCGAAATGACACGCAGAGTGTTTTGTGGTTACGCGTTTGCTTGTGTTTGTACATCGTTAATGGAAATCACTATACTAAAATTTGTTTATGGAAGATCTGGAACGTAAAGAAATCTTTAAAAGTCATATTATTTTGTAATGGCCCCATCCTTGTGCTCTTGAACTTCCCTTTTCTTTTTTGAATAATTGTGCATGTCTCATGAGAGAACATACAGACAGGCTCCTGCTGTTCCTTATTGCCTCTTTACTCATTCTCTACTTATTTTTTGTCCATTTGCATACATTTTATAGTTTCAAATGCCTATTTTCCCGACTATTCTCCATCTTAGTGAATCACCCCGGTAGTAGGAGGACTCCCACTGTGTCATCTCCCTTCCTCTCCCTCCTCCCCCCCCCCCCTCAATCACAAAACGTTCCGCCGCCTCCCAGGCGAAAGTATCCATTCAATCACCATGACTGTCCTCAATGGTGCCCGGAATGTTTCTCAGCTATAGCTATAGTGCAAGTCACCCTCCTCCCTTAGTTCCTGCTTCTCAGTCCGTTTCATAATCGTAGTACAACCTTGTTTCCTTTGAGCCCGTCTTCTGAGGACTAATTCTACAAGGCAGCTAAATAAATACCAGCTCATGTTTTCAATCTGAGCTTCCGTACTTTGTTCCTGTCTCTTTTCATAACCATTCAATCCCTCTGTTCGCATAGTTTCACTCTGATATTCTCCAGAGATTAGGAACGAGCTGGAAGCAGTGCTCAATATCTCGATCAACCCTGCGGGGTGCGCCTCTTGCCTGTTCCGAGAACCAAGGTCGTCACTTCGCGCATTTTGTGTATATTTGCTCGAGGCTCCGATGCCACGAGACGATAAGTAATCCGAGAGGAGGTTGGGGAGAGTTTATCGGCCGAGTTTCAAGCCGATTCACTCTGCCAACAGTGCTTTTTGCCCTAACTCTTCTCGAATTCTCTCGAATTCGCCTCTCGATTGAGAGGTTTTCGCAATACTTAACCCGCAAACTGGTCACAAATGCGCGCGCTAAGCGGTGAATTCTAGTATGTACTGCATTCCTAATCGATTCAATGAACTTGAATTCTTGGCCGTTTGAATAATCGAATCAGCTAGTTGATCTGAACCTATTTTCAACTCCGATTCTAGATGTATAGTCGCACTTTTTTAAATGCATTTTCAGTCTGCCATAGATGCCTAAAGAATGCGTTCCAGATGCACAGTCGTCTGTGTCCTTGCAGGAGTGGCAAGAGAATACCATAGACCCCTTCGCTATTTCAAAACCGGGGCACACGCGGGGCACGGCGCGAGTACTTGTTATTCCAGAATGAAAGAATACACTCCTCGGCAATCAACCGAATTGTTTGCCCGCGCAAGCAACTCGGCGCGCTGTTTTCTACTAGAATCTCCCCCTGTTTTACTAGCCATCCTTTGAGTTCACCGACGGAGTATTTCCCCATCGTCCGTGACTAAGAACCTCCGGTTCCGATAGGATCTATAACTTCCATGAATGGAGCAGCAGTGTGAATCTTTTACCACAGACGTTTGGTCCCTAGCGCATAGATCACTCGCCCCTGCAAGCATTTTTGGTCACGCACTTTCGCTAGACTATCTGCCTCGCCCAGGTAAGGTGAACCGAGAGAGCACGCGAAATTGAGAGACCGCGATCATTGCGCATCAATCCTTGCCGGAAACGTACACGAGGGTGGGGCACTTTCCCTCTCTCCTTCCCCATCCTCTCCCCGCTGCTAAAAACAGGAAATCGGATCTGCGCCCGCGGGGTGCTGATACAGTGATAATCCGCTTGTTTTCTTGCGCTTCGAGAGCAGTTTCCGGGAGTCGGGAAATGGTCAGTTGCCTCTGGTTTCCATTATCAGCATAGTGACCGATTCTTCTGCTCTGAGTCCAGGTAATAAGGTCCTGCGACGGAATCTCTTGATGGGACCAGCGTGCGCCCAAGTTATCAAATTTAAAATCCACGTTCGCATTTTAGGAGCACTCTTGCAAGATCGCAACCTGCGATTATCTAATGGAGATTCGATTAGTTGAATTACAATTAGTGCACGTTTTATGCACTAATCTCGTTCATTTGCGATTTCCACGTGTCTGGACTGTCATTCTATAAATGTTTTGCATTGTTTCATGATTCTCGCCATGGTACACCGGAGCCGAAAGCTATGACTGGGGTTTGATAGCTATTAATCGGCTCCTCTCGTATTCATCTATCTGCAATTTTTCAATTGTTCGAGATAGAATCCTCTTAGATGGTGTTGAATACATACTGTCCTGAAGCCTAGTAGTGGCTGGTGTTTGATAGCTACCAGGGCTGTGCAAAATTTTTACGACACTCTCATTTCGCAATGCTCTCTCGCCAGTCAGAGAAGACGAGAGAGCATGTGAAAGTGAGAGAGTCGTAAAAAGTTTGCACAGCTCTGATAGCTACCTCTCCTCGGCAACTCCTAATCGCCTTCGTAGGCTCATTATCTCACCCCTCACTCTCCGCCTGTCAGCTCAGGCGCGCTTGTCTATTTGCTTCCGACTTGGGAGGAATCTAGCGATTTAGCTGGTCAGACAGGGCGAGAGATCAGGCGAAATGGAGAGAATTAGACGGTTGACGGCGAAGCTTGACCGTGTCTAGCGATCAGTTGGAGATTGCTTGAGGAGAGCGGTGAATTCTGCCGAGTATATTCCATATTTTCGAATTTATCTACTGTATAATCAGAGATATAAAATTATCTGATCCTGTCTCCATCTGCGTAATGTGTTAATGGGTCCAGTACCCATATTCTTGATTCGCATCTTTACTTCATCTCCTCACATAAACCCCCATATCGAATCCATCTCTGACACTTGCTCAAAACAGTTCGCGCTAGCAGGAAGTAATTAACCGTTTGACCTTGTATATCTGTCATTGACCACTTCATTTTCTCGTTTCTTGGAGAGATGGATGCAGATTGTCATGTGAATAGAAGAGACCCGGATCTCTTGGTCACTATCTTTCTTCCATTATCAGCTCCAGCCATAAGAAAAGGCGAATAATGGCTCTCGTTCTCAGTAAAGAATTTCTCGCAGCACCGCTTCCAATAGTACGATTATTTGAATAGCGAATACAGAATAGCCACGGAATCGTTGATCAATGACACTGTAGCTTTTGTAAATCGTTTGAAACATATTCGAAGCATCAAAGTAGATCGTATAAGGGATAAGTTCCGGCGAGCCATCCACATTTTGATCTCCCATTTGCTGATTGCTTCCCTGTCTGTCCCACTTGACCGCGCTTGTTCGCACATTCCTTTTGTCTGATCCCCTCCTCAATCCGTTTGATTTCTCTTCTTTCTCTGACAGTCTGGGACTGTCCACACTGATTCCGTTGTCCATCAGCGCTTCCTCTTTGATGTCCACTGAATAGAGTGTAGTCAGAAATTCTTTTTCCGAGATCCTTCAGGGTACACAATAGCCTGTGATGTCAAGTGTCAGTAGTGTTCATTCATTCATTCATTATTTATTCCGTCAGAATTAATTTACAAGAGAAATCGAGAGAGTGGACCAGAGACGGATGTCCGTCGACGTCGTCGAATCGGTTTCTGCGGCAGCAGGGGTAGGGGGTAATGGGTGTGGGGGGAGTAGAGATCAAAGATCAAGCCAGGATTTGACTATGGAATCGGGGAAGAAAGATGGGGG
>LS593721.1:21728-47468 GCA_900490775.1 Pristionchus maxplancki
AGGGGCGGGCAGATGGAGCAGGAGTCGAGAGAGGGGAAGCATCAGAAGAGACAGCGGCAGTGAGATCTGAATGAAGTTCAGCAGCAGATCTGTTCGGGGGAAGCGCTGGTCTATCGGTGCGGGACTGTCCGTAATTCTGTGGCAGGGCGCGAGGGGTACGGTAGGCGATGATTGAGTAGTCGCGTAGTCCGAATGAGAGTGTTCCAGCCTTGAGATTCCTCTTCATCACTTCCTCTCGTGCTTCTCTCTCCAATTGGAGCTGCATCGGAGTGAGATCGCGACGAACAAAGGAGGGAGAGGGGAGAGGAGGAGGTCTGCCTGGCTTGGATCGGATCGCATCGAGGAATGAATCTCTGATCTTCTTGGAAGGGAGCTCAATCTTCAAAGGTCTAGATCCAGGCTGCTTCTCCTTCGGATGTCTGTGATGATTGATCAGACCATCATCCCACGCTTTCTTCACAACTTCGTCTCCAGAGTACTCGATCAACTCAGAGATCATCTTCTCATCATTGGCGAGTGATTTGGCCGGGTCCTTGTCCTCACGAGATCCGATGATCACCACTCTCTTCTCCTTGTCAGCGTAGTCAGCCTTCTCAGAGAGGACGAGAGAGCACGAATTGTACACCGTGCGTGCCAGATCGAGAGAGGAAGAGATAGGCGCAAGAGTGGAAGGGGAAGGAGGAGAGGCCGACGACTTGAGTGACTCGAGAGAGGAGATGACATCAGTCAACATCGCCGTCATCTTATCCACCTTGGCACTGAGGAGATCGACGCTCTCCTGTGTAGCGAACTTAGACGGAGTCGCGCCTCGTGCCGGGATACCAGACTTAGGAGTATTAGTCATCGCGCAGGGGGGAGGGGGGAAGCACTGTCTGACTCACCTCGTCAAGTGGGATACGACCACTTTCGTCGGCTTCCCACACACCGACTAGCGAAGACGAGGGTAGGTCACGGCCGAAGATGAAGGCGAGGCGAGGGGAGAGGCGGTAGAGAGTCGAGGGGAGGGGGCAATTTGCATAGAGGGAGAGAGCGACGGGGAACCGACCGCTCACTACGAGAGACTAGACTATTACTGTGTTGCCCATCAAAACGGATTATAATCGCGGATTTGCTCTACCTCCTCATCTGCATAATCGAGAATGACGCATATGAGCGATTTTCATGCGCAAACTAGCAATATTATGCACTAAACACAGTGTCAGCACAGTGTGCTATCACTTCCTGTTATTCGCCCTGTTATTGGCTCTGAAGGCAGTTCAAATGCTCAAGAAAGCGTACCAAGAGGTCTTGTTATTTCATCAAATTGTTTTTGTTTTTAATTTTTAATTATTTAAATAATTAATTCCAGGACTCGCTGCGCATCAACCGCGCGCTGTCCGATCGCCAGCACAACCGCGTGAAGTCGCCTGAAGTAGCGCCCAGACGTGCGTTGTGTTTTTCTCAGCTGCCAGTAGATACGCTATCTTTTCGCACAAAAAACTAATTTCGAAACTCTTTTTAGTCGGCGCCCGTCCTGCAGCCATGACTGTGTCTTCCGTCGCCTCTTCTGCAGCGGGAGCAGCACAGAGGGACGTGAGGGAAGAGGACGAGCAGCATGTATGGTCTTTGATCTCTGGTCTTTGATCTCTGAACTTCAAATTGCTCTTAACGAGAATAATGTGGAGAATCGATAAGATAGCAATAGGACATGCGTCGAAGTCTTCATAGAAAAGCTTTTTACATGTATGAGAAAGAAAAAAATTGCATTTCAGGCCGCCAAAGTGGCTTCCACCCTGGCCCTTCCTCTGGACCAACTGCGCGCCGAGTTCGCCAAAGTGCCCGCACGAAGAGTCTCAGCGGGCACGAGCACGAGCATGCGGCCGGAGAACCAGGTGAGTGTACGACCGGAGTGTAGACGACCCATCTTCCGGTCCTAGCCGATATATTCGAAAGTCTCAAATCTGTGGGCAATCCCGGGACCCGGAGACCCGGAACAAAAGACCCGGATTGAGATTCTCGAAGGAAGGAATTGATTGCAGTGTCGCAATCGTACCCGAGCCATCGTTCCATACGAAGACTCGCGCGTATCTCTGAGACCGACCAAGAGCAACCCATATGGATATGTGAATGCGAGCCATGTCGAGGTAGGGATAATTTTTTTATTATTTTATAACAGGGTAAAAGTGAGCCGGTTCGTTTTCGTTCGCTCATTGAAAGCCTTTATAGGACATGTGAAACATATCCGAACAATGGGACCATGAATTAGACATGATGCTCAATGAGAGTGCATCAGCCATGACGGGAATCACGCAGCTACCATTGCTAATGAGAGTGCATTGTCATAGACGATGGAGATGAGGGATGGAAGAGATGGAGACTAGATTGAGAGATGAAAATCTAATATTAATAAAGCGCAGCGTCTGTCTGTCCCCCCTCCCTCTATCCCGGGTCATGCAAACAAGTAGCGTCTAGGAGTTGCGAAATATGATGAAATCGTAAGAGTGACGAAATCACCGCCGTAGGCGGGGAACGACGCTCTTCTGGTCGGAAATAAAGACGATGATGCTCCAGATCACCGTCGGTCCTCGTCGACACGCCTTCGTCCTCGCGCAGGCCCCGTTGAGGGACACCATCGACGACTTCTGGTCGGCCGTCTGGCAGAAGGACGTCCGGGTGATCGTGATGCTCAGCGAGGTGACGGTGAGTATATACAGGAGATGAAAAGGTTGTCACATGGGGCTGCGAGATAAGAAATGAGCCTGGTAGACTGAAGTCAGAGTGATAGTGATCATCAGTGAGGTGACGGTGAGTGTTCAAAGATACTGGTGGGATGATAGATGATAAGCGGCATCTTCATGGAAGGTAATATAGAAAAAAGAACGTCAGGGTGCTAGTAGTGTTCAGCAAGGTGACGGAAGAGTATGTTATCACTTTCAATGGGTAAATAGTGATAGTCGTCTTCTTAGCAGGTAGATAGGAAAAGTTAGTATGACACGAGCGGGTGATAGAGCATTTTCGGAGCGCTTCTTGAGAAAGAGGCGAATTAATATTACAGCTCGACGGCGCCTCGAACAACCCCATCTACTGGCCTCTCACCACCGCATCCAAAGTGGAAACGAAGGAAGTCGTTGTCAAGTTCAAGAGCGTCACTACGACCAAGAATGAGGTGATTTTGTGGTTTTAGTCAACAGAACGTGTTCATAATCGTCTTCAAACTTAGTAGCAAAATTTGTGAGCAGATTGAAACATATCCCTTTATTATTCTTGAACAATAAAAAATAGGTAACGACCACGCTAGAGCTGCGATGTCGCGCATCGGGCGAGCGGCGCGTCGTCTTCCACATGAGATATGCGGACTGGCCGACCGGAGGGTGTCCAGAGGACGAGAGGGATGTTCTTGGTAAGGTATTATGGAAATTGAGATCTTAATAAATAAACAAAATTATAATCCGTCTTAATTCCAGCCTTCATGGACTCTGTCCGTTGCGTGCAACGACACGTGGAGAGCGAGAAGAGGGCTGAGAGGCTGGTGGAGGAGAGTCGGTGAGTATTTCGAAAGTAGGAAAAACGTCGTGATACGATTGAGATTGATCAAAATGTGATAATGAAATTGCAGCTCGCGCGAGAAAGAAGCCTCTCGGGCGAGCAAGCGCAGTAGTAGCAGGAGTGGGGCGAGGGTGAGCTTATTTCGAACGAAATTGGTAATTCGACGAGATACTCGAATTCTAAATCATCGCAAACGCATGAAAAGTCTCTTCATTCCACGCACTCACCGGTCAGATAAAAAGAGAGCGTGCAGAATGAAGAGAGTCACTTCTTACAATGCCATCCCTATTCCAGACCCTCGTCGACGTCTCCAATCGCATCCGCTCGCAGTCAGTCGAGTGGAGACGGCGGCTGAGCTCGGCGACCAGCTCCAGTGTGCACTCGGCCGCGTCTAGGTTGGTTTTATTTGTTGGGAAGGTTACGGTAGTCATTACTAAGGACATATCAGTTCCTCCTCCTCGTCCGCGGACTCGGGCGCGCCTCCCTCGCCCTCGCCCAATGGCGCGCCGCCTCTGCTGCCACTGTCGGTCGCCCCGGCTGCAGTAAATTCGCCTCCACTGATGATCAGCTGCTTTACTGGTGAGTGATTGTAGTATTGAAGCCCATGAGGTGTATCATGTGCTTATTTTGTCCCTTCATGGGTAAATACCCTTTAAAAAGAAATCTGGAATGATCTGGACATCTAGCATACATGATTTAAAGGTTTCTTGACATTTCATATTCGAGTCAATCTTTGCTTCACAACTTGTGCGAGGTGTCCTTGACATGGTAATGAAACCGTGAGAGCGAGGGAATGAAATGTCTTCAGGCTCGCACGAATCCGGCACTTTCCTCCTGGCAGAGATCGCCCTGCTGCACCAGCAACACAATATTGTGGGTTGATCTGTCACTTACTAGCGATGACAACTCGGCACGAGCCTTTCTTCATTTCACGCATTCTCTCTCCGGTCAGAGAGACGAGAGACAACGCGAAATGAGGAGAGGCTAATGCCGATTTGTGAACACTATTTCATACTCTCTCTCTATACCTGACAACAGTATTTTGCCTGATAATCAAGCGGAATGGAGTGAAATGGAATTTGAAGCATACATTTTGCAGCAATGTGAGCTCTCTCCTCTCCTTCATCGTCTGCGCGCGCAGCGAATGGCACTGGTGAAGACGGTGAGTGAGCATCGAGACTAGACTCTAGTCTGACTCTCTCCAAATCGTGTGCTCTCTCGCTCTTTCTGACCAGTGATAGAACATGCAAAATTGAGAGAGTACTCTGTTCAGGTCGAGCAATACCGCTTCGTCTACCTACTCCTGGCGGCAGCTCAGCAGCAGTGCCGATTGATCTAAGATGACGACGATTCAGAAGGCGTGATGACGTCATCTACGACGCCCGGCCTATGCGCCATAATACCCCCCACCGAACTTAGCCCCCAGACCCCCAATCATGGATAGAGCTTTAGCCGTGACTTTAGTGCGCTCTAGATCGGAATAGTAATAAGCAAAATATATTTGTGATTCGTCGAACATTCGCCCGTCAATTGATGCTCAGACCCTCTCTTCTACTCAATTCTTTGATTCTATCCAAAACGCGTGCTCTCTCGCTGGTTAGACAGTGTGAGAGAGCGTGCGGATTGGAGAGAGTCCCCTTATGTTGTGACCAACTCATCTCGCGCCGGGTCCGATTCGCCTGTACACATCGATAAATCATTGGCTATCTTTGGAGTTTATGGCTTCTCAAATTAGGGAATTCTGAAAGCTGTGTCCTCATATCAGAGCTATCGAAGCTTTCAACTTTCAAGTTGTAGAAAGGTTCTCTTCGCCAAACGTTTCGCAGTTCTCCACTTTCATTCGTTTGCTGCATTTCTCGCCGAGTTTTTAGCTGTGACCACGTCGTTACGGGGTTCAGGGGTACGCAGTTTCAAGGACGGAGAGAGAGGGGGAGTGGGCGAGCTTCGACGTATATAACAGGGACTCCGTTGCAATCGACAGCTCCGATCAGCAATGAAGTGGATGTCCCTTCTCGCTCTTTTCGCCCTCATCGCGGTGGCATTCTCTGCCCAGCCCCAGGTGCGTATATTAGGGATGGCTTGGCAAGAAATGACTCTCTTAATTCTGCACGCTCTCTCGCCTCTCTGACCGGTGATAGAGTGCGCGAAATGAAGAGACGATTTCTTGCGAAGCCATCCCTAGTGTATATTTTCAACATCTTTCGCAAGATAACTTTTCTACTTACCTACATACGTCTCTATCTTTCTCACTTTATGTAGTAAGATAACGCAAATTCTCAATTGGAGTTTTGCAGCGCGGCAAGAGAGCATTAATTCCCGCTATAGGAGGTCGCAAGTGAGTCGTAAAGCCATCCTCCGTGTTCCCTCCGTAGCCTCATGCCGCCTACTGTACGAATAATTTGAACATTTATTCACATTCTTGTACGAATAAATTCTTTATATGTACATTAAGTCGAAGAGTGAATAATTCAAATCAAAATAATAAGCTGGGCTATGCCATACGACAGCGGATAGAATTCACTCCCGATTTGCATGTCATGAATATCGAAAGAAGAACACCTAGTGGTTGCTGCGGCACTGTCACACGGGCCACGTCGAGAAGCAGAATCAAAAAGATAACGATTCAAATCAAAGTACATCTTACAAAAGGATTGCCCTTTTATCACCATCTGCAACGACAGAGCCGGCGTATCAATCGAGCGAGAGAGTCTCCGATAGTTGGCTCTAAGGAGTGACTCAGCCACCCCATTCCGCCCTCTCACGGCCAGAAAGTGACTAATCACTCCTTGATCACTCTCGCTCTCCTCTTTCTGCATACTATCTCGCCCCTCCTAATCGACCAGAGAGCCAGAGGAAGGCGAGACGGCGATAACCTTCACTGAAGCGGCTCGCTTGCTGGCCCTCTCCTATAGTCGTTGTCCCTCGCTTTGTCTGATCGGCGAGAGAGCAGGCGAAATGGAGAGACCGTCCCACTCGCATCCGCTCAGGCGCCTGTCTCTATCAGTGCCTTCCCAGCTCCTCGTTCATACTCATCTCTAGCCCAGCATTCGTAGGTACCAATATCGTGTTGATCCGCTTGTTTTCGCGCTAATTTTAAATTATTTGATCATTTCATAGTAGGAAATGGTGCAAAATTCGGCTTCGCCCCACGCTTGGAATGGTATTTGCAAAGGCTGCACAACGATGTTTACCTTATTGCCTGAAGCGATTGATCGTTCTCTCCGTTTCGCCTTGTCCCTCGTCGCCCTCCCTTTCTCTGCGTCTCTCCTATCCCCTTTGTCCCTCGTATTCTGATTCGGAATAGCACTTCCGCCATCCATTCCTCAGTCGGTGTCGTTCTGTTGGTTGACAATCCATGACGCATCTCGCGGAGATTCTCACCAGGGTTCTGGTAGGTCACTGTCGAAATTGATCCTGATCAATGAATAAGAGTATTTTTGCAGATGATCTCGACGGAATCGGGCACGCTGATACAGGTAATAATTTCTTGAGTCGATAGTCGGATTTATTTCGAAACTCAGGATCGAGCCTCACTGGCCGGCGTGGACACTCCATCGAGAATTCTTGCAGTATCGAGGCCCGGGAAAGTGGTGTTCAAGTGGGTTTCGTCATCTTCCTAGTAAAACGCTCTGAAGAAATTTAGCAGTATGCTATTAGACAGATCAGAGGAATAGGAACATAAATGACTAAGACGAACCAATATATTTCCAGGCAAAACCTGCGCTCGTTCTTCATCTATGATGAGCAGAGGGACATTCACATCGTGCAGCTGCCGGAGCTGTATGGGAGATATGAGAGCATGCAGGTGAAATAGATAGTTTTTAAAAAAATATTTTTAAAACGATAAAAAACTGGTACAAAAAAGTTTAATTGTTTAAAAATAAGAGTGTTTTGATACTAACCTGCCTATTTACGGGGTTTACGACAATTTAGTCTGCCGTTGACTCATCGAAAACCTTTGACTGCTTCCTAAAAATATGTTTTTCGGTGACGAACCGGAAGTTGATTTCAAAATAAAATTGTCAATTTCAGGTCTTCGACGCGCTCTTCCTCGACGATGAAGCGCTCGCGATTGTGTTTCAAGTGAGTTTTTAATCCGTTTATAACCGAACTTGTCTGCACTCCTCTCCTCGTTTGCCTATCAAAGAGAACCGCGTGATTAGGTCTCTAGTGATCGCTGTGTGTTTATTGTAATTTTCTTGAGAAAGGAAAGTGTTAGTGTCATCCTTGAACGATTCGTTCTTCTGAAGGATGTCTCATTCACTGGAAAGCAAATGAAAGGCATAAATCGTTCAGAACGGCCCGGCCGGCGAGTACTTCGTCGCACGCGCCACTATTGATATCCCGAGAAAGGAGCTGAGACTGGGAGAGATCTGCGGGACGGGGATCAAGAATGAGTGAGTGTCAGGGATCATCTTCATTTGCTTCACAGGGCCTATTCTATAGATGGGGGTATCAGTAGAAATACTAATGGGAAATATAAAATTGACATCCCGATAGAGAGAAAAATCTGCGGGATGGGGATCAAGAATGAGTGAGTTCTTCACTGATTTCCAACGTAAAATGATGTCGGTGAAACCTATTCGTTGCGAGACAATTCGAAATTATCTAATAAACTCATTTTCCGATCTCACAAGCGCACACTGCTCACGCGAGACGAGAAGGGTCCGATCCTGCTCACGCACAAGATCGGCATCTCGGCGGGCGAGGTACGGTAGATTACGGTATAAATGGGTAGAGCTGGCAAAAGAATAACTCACCTCATTCTGCGCTCTCTCGCCGGGAGGACCGGTGAGAGATCGTTCGAAACGAGAGAAGCGCGTGCCGAATTGTCATCACTAGACTCGAGGTCGTCAGAAGCGTCTTTTTATGTCCTTTGTAGATGGACATTCAATAATCAAGATTCAATTCCAGACGACCGTCGTTGAGCTGTTCCACGTGGCCAACTTCCTGTCGGCAGGGTGCAAGGGCAGCAAGCTAACGGTGACGACGAAACCGTGTAGTAGCGAGGGTGGGGACTTCTTATCTTACTTGATTTCTCTTCTGACTCATCTGGACTAAACAGCAGCTAGTATTCACATTTTGGGAAAAAACACGGTTCTAATTCCCTGGTAGTTCTATCTATCCCCCTAGGAAAGGTGATAACTCTTGCCCGTACTACCTCGCACGGGAATATTTATGACCGCAGCTACAATAAATTAGGAGTAATGGGGCAAAGTAGGTTTGTAGTAGGGACTAATACGACTGGTGGTTCATGATGATATGGCTTGGCTCATTTGGCTTTTGAGCAGTGTGATTTCTGGCACTTTTATAATGCCCCTAGTAAGGGTAGAAGTAGGGCAAGGTAGCAACCACAAGCGCTTCGGCTGTTGGGGTGCGCATCATTTAAAAAAAGTTGCTTCCACAATCAGCGAGCCTAGAAGCCTGACCAGCATGGGTTACGTATAGAGCTCGAAATACGAGTCTTCGTCTCTTCATTCTCCGTACTCTCTCGTCAGTATACCGGGCGAGAGAGTGTGCAAAATGAAGAGACGGTGACTCGTATTTCGAGCTCTAGTTACGTAGATCTCGCAGTACCCGGCATTATCGGTGCACTCGTAGTCGATTGTAAAATCGCCTTGATTGTGGAAGTAACTAATCATAAAATGGGGAAAAATAGGAAATTTTCAGGAGTGTTCACATCCGCATTCGTCTCTCGCAACGTCCTCTACCTCTTCTTCTCGCTCGACTACTCCAAGTGCCTCGTAATTCCGTTAGCAGGCAAGTTGTCCTATTTTTATTCCCTAAAATGAACACCAGAAGCAGCGTAATGGCCCGTTCCTACGTTTCCCTAGGAAATGAAGGAAATGACCAAGCTAAATATTTTGCGCTTCTGCGTTCCATTTTAGTGCCAATTACCGTGTTTATGTTGGGCAGGAACGGCCAGATGGCGTTACTTTTCTTTGTATTTAGTTGTCGAGTTTTTATACTTTTTGAAAAACCAATCTACCAATAATTGACCAAATCGTTGTAACAATTACGTAATAGGTCCGTGAAATGTAGGTCAACTAAGAGGGTGAAAGACGCGAATTCAGGTCACTCCTGTGGCAAGAGTGAGGTGCGAACTACAAAGGGAACTCCGCCGGCACAAGAGTACATGGTGAAGACGCTAGAGGTGAGCAGTTTGGTCACGTTGATTATTTTCTGGACGTGTAAAACCTGGAATGGCACATTTGAAATAGTTGCTAACGTAGGTCGTCATCGTCCGAGTATCACATTATAAGTTTCAAATCACAGTGGTGGAACATCGAATCTCAATCTACATTTGACAATTCTTTAGGAGTGGTGAAACATAACTGCCCTCTCCCTGAAAATGAACTTGCAGGTCAAACATATTCCTGTTCAGGTCTTCGACGACTTCCTGCTTGTCTATTCGAACCAGTCGTCCAATAGGAATCAACACCCGGTGATGCACCTACTCGATTTAACGTGAGTCTTTGCTTCTTGACCTCGACATTATTTCTCACAGAACTTCTAATAACCCCAATGAAATCGTTATGTGGCACTGTTGTCCGTTTCTTTGGTACGAGCTCATGTGAATTAGAACCCGGTAATGCATTTGCTGGATCTAACGTAAGCCTTTTTTATGGCTTCGCCTATTCATACGAACCTCAGGATCTCTGCCTTTTTTGTAGGATTGTTGTCTTTCCCCAAAAACGAGAACGGGTTGTTCCAACAATGCATTAGTGCGTCTGCCCTTCTGAATAGGCTGCATTAAACATGCAAGAATCGTTGTTGAGACCCCAGAACCCCGGAATTGTTCCACAACACACACAAAAAGCCAGAAAATTTGAGGCAGACGAGCGAATGTGCGGAACAAAGACAAACTCAATTCGTCGTAATTTACAGCTACCTTCGCTGGCAGCGACTCGTGATGCAGCTCTCGGATCACGCACCGGCTGGTAGGTCGATTAACACTATTTTATTTTATTATTTAGAATAATTTAATTGGTATTATTAATACTATTCTTCCAGGAAACATCTCGCTACGCGCCCCTGCCCACGACGCGGATTGGGCTTGGCTGCATGGCAATTGTAATAGGTGAGTTAATGGGTTCAATGGTAATTATTAGTCAGTTAGTCAGTTTGCAAAAAAAGCTATATTTGTTGCTGATACTGTTGATTGTGTAAGAAAAGAGAGAAATGATTTCAGGCCCGACTGCTCTCAACGAACTCATCTCTATCAGATAGATGTATCGCATTTAGAGGTCAGTAATTTCTTATCGGTTATGGTCTGAGAAACGGACTTTATGGTTGAAAATCTCTCGAGCCAGAACTGAAATAATCGTAATTCCACCAGAAACTCCTGCGCCGGGAAATCATCGGCTCGTTACGAATGCGATTTGTCTGTGCGCCCTTCCCGTTTCGCCTGTCACCGTAATCCGATTAGGATTGACTACTGACAGCTCACCGAAAATTTGAATTTACCGCGCGTTTTTCGTACAGTTAGCAAGTTCCTACATGAAACGACCGATTTTTTTCAAGGTTTTCGAAAATCGATAATTGCAGTTCGCCTGTCGCTCACGCTCTTCATCCCTGTCGTCGCTGCTCATCGCAAGCGCGGGAACGACCTGTCAAGCTCCGCCCCTGCTGGCCACGCCCCCTCTCCCGCAGGCCACGCCCCCTTCCAGCAGCCGTGTGGCCGATCCACCGGTTGTCAGCCGCTTCAAAAAGCACGCGAAACAGACGGTTAGCGAATAGTATATTTCTGATGATAGATGGCTTTGAGCATAGGGGAATTGCTAATGATCACGGCGCAGTTTATTATGGGATAACGCGCAATAATCATGATTCACTCGTCTAGGTGGTAAATTAGCTACAATCAACCCTCCCATTTCCTCTGTCGGTCATTTTCGAGTGTTTTTTCTTGTTTCTACTCTTCTATTCTTCCGGGGCTTCGGATATTCCTTTATGACAGCAGTTGTGCAAGCCATATTGCACCTCCCTCGCGCATGCTTAGTGCATCTCCATTAGAAGTGAGTGGGGAGGAATCTGATTTCCCATTCGCGCACAATGTATCTTTATTAGTGCACTCGCGACTCTTTGTGTCGTGCCTTCCTTCTGAGTCTGGGCACTCCTGTCCTCCCCTAGTCCCTCGCAATAATAATAACCCACCGATGAGATTATGAGAAGGGTGAAGAAAGGGGGAAGTAGCCACCGACTCCGCGTAAGCCGCCTACTTGCATTGTACATTCATGCTTTTTGTTACTGTTTCCTGTATAGAAACAGTATTATTTGAGCATTTTTGTGCGGAAACCGGGTTTTAGGATCTCTGGATTTCGAAATATAAAATAAATTTCAGCGTTCTCACTCCTTCTCCGCCCTGCAAGAGGACATGTGCGACGCGTCGACGATTGCAGCGAGTCAGCGGAGGGAGAGACGTGGGTTTTCATATCTTTCAGACCGGAAAAACGCGACGAGATTCCTATTTTATATCGTTCCGGTCCACTAAGTATCCGAAATCTAATAGAAAAGTGTAGGTAATTGAGAGGTTCATCACCTTTTCATTAATTATCCACAAGATGGTTCTGTGCTTCGGGTTCTAGTCCAATTGTGAGAAAAAAACGTGCCATTCCAGTACGTTTCTCCGCATTCGACCCGTCTTCTCTCTTCGTTATATTGTCCGCTCATTATCCCTCTCGCAATATTTATTCGTCTCCTTTACTGCTGCTGTTTTTCCTATTTAGCTGCCAGTAAGCCCCGGGGATCGGAATGACAATACAAGGTCCTCTCTTGAATTCATGTGGTCCCTGGATGGTCAGACAGGCAGAGAGAGTGGGTGAAATGAAGAAAGACAGAGTTATTGCCGCAGAGGTTGTGGGCACTTTGGATTAGAAAGAGCGAAGAGAACACCGGGACTTCCGGTAGTCCCTTGAGGGGATGGAAATAACAGGACAAAACAGAGCGAACGCTCAAGTTTGCGCATGAATCATGGTTCGTCTGACAGTGATCACTGATACTCTTGGAGATACAGTCTTTCTCCAATCCCCTCATGAGAAACCATTCAATTCGGCTACGTGTCTTTTCCTGCTCCGGTATTCTTGGTAATATTCTCGCAGCACGACAGAGCCCATAAACAGAGTGAGGGTGGGTGTCTGGGAAGGGTAATCGGATATCCTCACGGATCTAACCGTCACTTCAGGTAGAGATTGAGGAGAAGATGAGACCGTTGGACAGGTCAGACACGCCAGAGATGGTGCGGAAAGAGGAGAGCAAACTATTGACGGAACTCCTTGTTAGGCAGTGTCCACAATGTTTGTTTTGGCGCAAACGGCGCGAGAAAACAGACCCTCAAGGGTGTGAGTTACCGAGACGATCGGGTAATTGTCATGAGGGGTGGGGTGATGAACTCATTCCATTTCTCAGTTGGTAAAGAAATGGGAGTCATTTTTCACACTTCCTAATGGTGACAGTGAAGTGCTACTGTGTGGTCACTTCTTTCCTGCTCTTGCGAAAGGCTCGAGACTTACTCTAATCGACGAGAGGCGGCGATAGACCGCACGAAATCGAGAGACCATTTCGAAAGAACCCTCCGAATAGAGGTGAAGTATACAAGAAGAGATTTGCACTCTCGCGTGGCGGCTCTTTTGTGCACCAAATCGAGAGACACGCTAAGCGGAACACACAGATAGTCTAACACGCCTCTCTTCCCCCCTCTTCTCTCGATCACCCCGCTCAAATTGGGATCCGGTGAGCGGATAGATTTGGCAACCTGCCCGTCTCGCTTCCGCCAAGCGAAACCAGTCAACCGAGCGCTCTCGAGCCCCAGTTAGGCGCTATTTCGCGATCCGAGGCTGCAAGAGGAGCAGACTTACGGCCGTTAGCGACGACATGGCGGTGAACTGCAGGAGTGCGGACTACACAGTGAGGAGGCCGCTGTGGCAGAAGCAGAGGAGATGCAGAGGTGAGCGGTGGACTTTGATCTTTGCGATCCCGGACTGTAACAATTGTTTTCCCTAATCTTGTCTCGATCGGATCAAGTTAGCACACATAGTCTCCGTTCCGCTACCTTCCCTACCAGTCCAATCTTATCTTGCATGAATCTTCGCTCGTTTTTGCCCGTCCTGGGAACGAAAGTGCTTTTTGGCGCAAAAACTCATCCTTCTCAAAGCTATTGATAGCAATGCATTCATGTAGCGCTATCTATCTTCAGTTTGCCTGTTATCTAACACTTTCTGGCCGACGAGAGATCATGGAAAATGAGAGAGCGCTTTTTCACGCTTTCACGCTGATAAGAAGTCTGAATCAGCGGCGGCGCCAGAAGGGTGAAGGGTGAAGATCAGCACCTATTGTCCCACTTGTTTCCGCCCAAGGCAACCACAAACTTCATCCTCATCATCGCTTCCTTTGATTATACTACCTCGCTTATTCATCCAAGTGCCCCGTCGTCGTCAACACTCCACGCCAAGTGCGCCCGCCAAGTACCAACTCCGGAACCCAGTGCAACCAGAAGAACTCACGAGGTGGTGAATGAGCGCAGCTCCCGCGATGTCCCTTTTCACCGTGTCCCAGTACTTCTCGACCAAGAATGGAGCGACGTCCGAGTGCTTCGTGAGCACGAAAGGGCCTGGAGGCAGCAGCATTAGGTCGAGAAGAAGACTTCCTGAGGTTAGCGAGGATCCGCATGAGGCGCTGCCTGAAGAAGGCCTGCCGGAAGAAGAAGAGTTGGAAGAAGGTGAGTCGGGTGGTCTTT
The DNA here is from genome assembly GCA_900490775.1 of Pristionchus maxplancki. Classification (NCBI taxonomy): domain Eukaryota; kingdom Metazoa; phylum Nematoda; class Chromadorea; order Rhabditida; family Neodiplogasteridae; genus Pristionchus; species Pristionchus maxplancki. The sequence continues at coordinate 35,986 of LS593721.1, forward strand.
GATCTTTTCGGCGATCCTTGGTTCTGGAATCACTAAGGGTAGGAAAGCTTTGATGTAAACGTGATCTTTGATCTCCTTTTAACGTTTCGTTCTGGAATCGCTACGATTAGAGTTGATAGCACTCGCGAGTTCGTGCATAATTCTAGATTCTCACTTTTCCTTTCAAGTCGCTAACCGATTTGGTTTCTATCCTCACCACTTTGCTATGGTTGCTTTTTGTCTTTTTTGCGAGTTCTGTAGAAAACTGACACCACTTCCAAGTGCTGGGATCTCTCCGAATTGTCGTTATTGCTCATTGTGTGAGGGCAGTAACAGCGAGTAACGGTCTGACCCTCTTCTTTTTCTTTGGTCTCTGGCTCGCTATGACCAGCGCTCGGCGCGCCTTTGTTCTGCCCAGACCGACAGGACATCCCACGGGGTGGTCACCACCCGTTTTATGGCAGACTTTGCGGCGGTCTTGGAGCGAATTTGCAGTGCGATCCTGTTGTTTTGTACGAAATTGAAGCAAATTTGTGGAAATTAGCGTTCCTTTGCGTTCGTGATCTCTGAATTTTTTAACAATTCTTTACGAGTTCTTCGGACCACGAGGTAAATTAATTTTTCATGGTACTGTTATCCGAAATGTCAGAACTTCCTTATTTTTGGCTAGGGAAAGCGAGTCCACGCTCAATTATCTTCTGTCTTTTCGGGCCCTTTGAACTGCAATCACCACAAAGCACGCAATCGGCGTGATTTAATTCCCACGGCTTTCTCTATCCGTTTTTCCTCTGTGATTGCGCCATAAAACCAGTTTCCCCTGTGCGATTCGCACTTTCTGTAGAGAGACCGAGAGAGAATATTATGCTTGAGTAGATTAGCGCCCCACGCGCCCCGCTCAGGGGTTTACGTTTGAATCGAGAGGGAATGCGGAAAAAGTGGGAGAAATGACAATGCCCAGTGGAGGAGAAAAGGCGAGAGGTCGATGACCAAAGAAGGGGCGGTGACGAGCAGAACTCGAAATACAAGTCGCCGTCTCTTCATTTCACACAGTCACTCGCCCGGTCGACTGGTGAGAGAGTGTGTGAAATGAAGAGACGGCGACTCATATTTCGAGCTCTAGTGACGAGTAAGGACATCGTGATTCTTTTCCGCTAGAGAAAATGATGGGGAGAGAAGACGATAGGGACTAATTATGAACACACCCTGAAGTGATTAGGATTGTGAATGAGATAAAATCATTCGACTGATTCTGATTACCCTGGGGGCTGTGACGTTGGATGTAGATGACAATCAAACGCCGACGCTTTAGTACCATTGGATGTTCGTTCGTAATCGATTCGAGCAAAAGCAGCTGCCTTGTTCAAAATGTGTCTGCATTTTATATTTTTTATATTATTTTATTAATTTTTATATTTGCAGCACCCTCCGTTCACTGGGCAGAAGACATGGACGGCGCGGCGGATTTCGATCTGATGGACCAGATCAAGAGGGCCAAGGAGATGGGGTAATCGTGATTTCCTATTCGCGTTGCTCGATTTCATTTTGATATTAAAAGCAGAAGAACGTTTCCCTGTTAATAGAAATGATCAATATTCATAAACTACTCTACTGCAGATACAGCGACGGCGCGGTGCTCGAGGCGTTGAGAAGGAACACTGGCAATCCAGATCTGGTTCGTTTATATTTTTTAAATCACAAATCGTGGAACAACTGTAGGTATTTATCAACAAGTTCCATTGTAACACTTGTGAAACATAACTCAAGCAATTAAACCTCGAAAAAATAAGCTAATTAATAAACATTAATTAGCTTATTCAGCCTCACAAGCGCTTCTCCGACATGAACAGCATGCTCGACCTGCTGAACAAGAGCGGAGATGATTCCAAGAAGGTACCTATTCGTGATTCTCCCGATATTGGAAGCTATATTCCTAATTTGGCTGAATTCGACATGAAAAAATAGAAAAAAAGTTGTTTTAGTCAAATAATTTCCCTAGTGGCTACACCTATTACGTTAGAGGTAACGTCTATCAGTCCCCAGATTTACAAATTTATTAAAGGAGACACTCTCGCACTCATCCTCCTCCGATTCGAACTACTCGCCCTCGTGTGAACGGTATGCGACGGTTCCTAATCGTCTCCTTTTTATTTTCCGACGCCATGTTCACATCCGCCTTTTAGCTCATCAATCTCCGGTCGTGGCTCAAGCCGGCTCTCCCTGGACGAACGCCCAGCGCCAGCAATGAAGATGTCCGTATTCAGAGATAACGGGTAAGCGCGGTGCCGCGCACTTTTCACAGGAGCCGTAGTACAAAATGTGACAAGAGTACGATTGAAGGTCGCGCACGAATCGGTCGTCGTTCGAGTCGCCGCGCTCCGCCTCCGTCTCGCGATCCTCTTCTTTTCATATCGACACCCGATCCGGCAGCAGGAAGACGGTGCGTTGGCTGGATGCCAAGAAATCTTGGCTTGAGGCCAGTTGGCACCGTGCCAACCAAACATTTGCAGAGCGCAGCGCCGAACAATGACATCGACAGACTGATGGTTGCACTGGAGAAGGAGCACAAAAGGGACAGCAAGAACCATCTCGAGCAGATCGAGATACTGGTGGTGAGAGATTTTGAGTTATGAATTATTGGATCCATTTTTCGAAATTGAGCTGTATTCGGAATCTTTCTGAACAATTCATTGACTGTTTGCATACTGTTGGTGAATAGTAATCGATAATAATAAATAATTTCAGCAAAAGATCGAGAACATGAAGCGCGAGTACGCTGAGCAGAAGCAGAAGCTGGATGAGAAGGTTTTTATTTATTTATTTTATTTATTTATTATTTGTTTTGAGCAAAAACAAAAATAATAAAAAAAAATTTGACAGATCCTCTCCGAACTGCAACTCGAGAAACAGCTCAAGGACCAGAAGGAGCTCGAGGAGTACAGAAGAACGGAGCTGATCGAGAGAAATGAGCGCATGCAAGGGGTGAGTTTGAATCGAGTGAGTAGCACTATATAAAATTTGAAGATAAATGAATATTTTTTCAAATAAAAGAATGATTCAGGAGCTCTCAGCAGCGTGTGAAGAGCGAGATCAGATGAGGACTGAGATGCAGGTATTGCCTTTTTGTTATCTTTTCATAATTTAATGTATTTTTTAAAGAAAATTGCTCGAATTCCATAACAAATCTCAATTCAGGACCACATCCACCGTGAGACTGAGTTGCAGGCTATCATTGAGGAGAAGGAGAGGATGATCCAGGACATGGTTGAGGTAGGTGAAAATGAGATGAGCCATCTTTTAATCCTTACTGGTAAATGCGGTGTGAAATGATTACGTTCAATGCATTGCTTCTCTTTCTTTTGCTCACTCTAAGTTTGCATGTGAAACTTATTCTCACTCCAGAACGCCGGCTCCATCTCTCGTCGCAGTTCAGTATTCAGGCCACACTGCATCATCTGTCTGGAGAAATGGGTGAGCTATCTCTTCTCACCTTTTTTCGTGTCAATTACCTCTATCTCTTTTCAAGCCAAACTATTCGAACTAGCGACCTTTCTAGTCTAGCCCTCTGTCTATCGTATATTTTATGGAGAATGTAGAGCAAAAATGGAATTCGAAAGTGTCTGTTGATGATTTCCCCCATTCCAGCCGAACATCGTCTTCTCCAAGTGCATGCATCTCGCAGTGTGCGAGGACTGCTACATCATGGCCACCAATAACCCCTCGGCACCCCTCAAGAACTGCCCCACCTGCAGGGAACCGATCACGGGCAGCCTGAAAGTGTACATGTAACTCCCCCTCCCCTCCCCGATGCACCGTATCTATTCATCCAAAACCCCCAGACGTTAGGCGATCATATACTACCACTACTTTTGCTGTTGTTTTTCACCAAAATTGATAGAATGATAACTCATCGCCCCGATGGTGTACTTTATCCGCCAAATAACTTTTCGCCCTCGCGCTTTGAATGGCTTGTCAAACAAGTCGCAGTTTGCTCAAGCCTAGGAGCACAGCTTTGTGACTCGAGTTGTCTGAAAGGAGGTTATCCCCATTCCGCGTGTTCCCTAACTGGCATTCGTAATGAAGAGGCTGAGTGATCCTTCAGACAAGCTCCTTTTGTGACCTCAACTCCGCTTCTAGTCCTCTACTTAACACGAGTAGCGCTCACTAGCTTTACCATTCCATAAACCGCGATTAGGTATTACCATCGCCTCTAACGTATCCACACAGATCCCGGCTACTTAGCGTCATATCGATTATTACAGTATTCCCTCCTACCGTATCCCCTTTTCGTTGTTGAACCCGCTTGTCTTTCCTCGTAACGAAGACGACTCAGATCACTGCCTCATCCTTGTATCGATTGTTTTGCCGAATCGAAGGGGCGTTATTGCACAAAAACACGAATAAAATGTGATGAATTCATGTGGATCTTGAGTTCCTGGGTGTCCAAACATCCGTGAAGCATTGTTTGCCACGATTTTACGCCTAAGGCACTGTTTCAAGTGCTCAATGACAAACGCCGAGCGAAGGTTGGGGAAGGGGGAGATGAAGAAGAAGGGGAATAGACAAGCGCTCGCTGACTCAGACGATCATTCCTATTCTCTTTTCACTCGTACATAATCGTGGCTTGATTTCCGGCTTGAAATTGGCAGATTTTCGTGCTTGTTAGCACATATTCCTTCAATGTTCTCATTGCGAAATTCCAGAAACAGCGAATCCAGAAAAACAAAAAAGGAAGAAAGCAAAAGAAGTGCTGAATCAGCATTGATGACGAGGCGATGTAAAGTGAGAAGGAGGAATTCGAAGAGAGAAAAGGACGGTGAGCCCTTTTCTCTTCCCCTGAAATTGATTCCTTCCTTACTTTTTTGCCTTCTGCTTCCTAAGAAATCAGACGAAATTTTCGCGAATGATACCTGTTTCTCAACCCTGAAAACTAATATTGAAAAAGAATAATCAATTCCTCACTCATTCCTCACCTCTCGCTCGCCAATGATCGGTAGTTTTGCCTTTCTCCTCTCGTTTTCGATTGTTTTCGAGCCATTTTCAACCTAGGAATCCACTTTGAAAACGAATTCATAAGTAGCGATCTTTTCTACATGATTTGACCAATTTTTCATCATTTTTAAGTACAAAAATGTGGATTGAAAAATGTTCAGAAATGGCGGAACTCTTCGACAACAAGCAGAAGTATGTGAGCGATCTGACGGCGACGCTGCCCGACTACCGCAGAAAGGTCTCTAGTTTAGGAACTTTTTTTGTTGCCCAACGATAGGGAAATTCAGGGATTGACAGCACTTTGACTGTTTGAGAGCAAGAAATGAGCGTTCGACCGATTGAGTGGGCAACAAAGTAAAGAAGTGCCCTATTTCATCTTTAAATTTAGTAAAATGCGATTTAAATCTAATTCCAGGTCGAAGTCATCTACAACCCGGACGAGGCGACGGAAAGAGAGGTCGAGCTCGAGGTTGGTTAAAGAAATTTTCACCGATTTTGACTAGATTTGTGGCTAGAAATGACTCCTTTTAAACGTTCTGAGCCCCACTCCTTTTCGGGTCTTGGGTGTTGATGACGTCCGCTCTTCAAAGGAATGATTCTAGCGGGGCGGGGCATTTTGGACCAATCATTAATCAAAATTATGCGGGTGTTGATGTTATTTAGTGTGATGATCTCCTGGCAATTAATTCTTCAGGTAGTATCATTCTGGATGCAAAATGATTATTAGCAGGACCCACCACTTTCTCTCATAGCATTCAAGGGAATGCATCTAGGGGTTGGGCCAGTTATGGATCTGAAATGATATAATTGCTATGAGAGAGGCGAGAGAGTGTGCAAATTCGAGAGAGTCTGAGATTGGAATAGTTACTTAGCAGGATTCGCTGCAGCAGTGGGGCGAGATCGACGAGATGGTGGAGAAGATCGTCGACCCGAGGGAGATCAGCAAGAGTGTCAGTGATGTTGTCTGATTTGCCTTCATTGACTTGAAAACTGGTGGATGTATTTTGAGTCTTCGAGAATGTAGTGAAAAAGTAGATCGACCCAATGAAGATCAGCAAGTGGTTTACCCTTCTGGGACATTAAAGAAGGAGCCTCAATAATACCTGGCTCAAAGGCGGGCACTAATCCATTCTTTAAAAGCTACCGTGTACCCTAGTCGCTTGAATTTGCAGAAATATCAGCTATTTTCCAGAAGGAAGGATTGAATAACCACAATGCAGATGGATCGGGGCGACTCGTTCGAGGGCGAGCTGGGTGGGGAGGAGGAGGAAGAGGAGGTGTACACGATCCGCGCCCGCCCGCCCATGGATCAGGTTTGTTTCACGAGTTCAATCTCTCATTCAGGGTCGAGCCATGTTTACAGCTAGTTCTAATAGGCCTATGCCGCTTCTAGAAATATCCTGTTATTTATTGTGGATTGTATTGAGGGAAATACATGAATGAATGAATATTGAGAGAAATACATATTTCGCAGCTCGCGCGCAACTGGGTGGTGTGCGAGTCGTTCGTCGCTCTCGATGAGGTGCACCACTGCTACTCCCTCGCCTCTGTGATCATCTCGAAGAATTGAGCTAATTAGCAGATTGAATAAGCTAAATGTGACTCGAGCTGGATAAAGTTTGCTTCGAAAATGTGGAACTTGCCTTGAGTGATGAGATTATTGCGACGAATTGAGAACTGAAGATAAACTTGGTTGAAGTCCTGTAAATGCAAGGAGGAAATGAAAACGTACACTTCGTTTCCACTCCCACTCCTTCTTTTCTCACCAGAATCTAGTACACGTGCAATAATGCAACAAAAAAAAGATAATTTCGACCTAATCCTCCTGTCTCCCCTTTCCCCCTCTCTCTCGCTCAATGCAAATGCCCATTCTCCCCCTTCTCCTCCTCTCCTCCTCCCCTCATTCTCCACTCTTTCCCCGCTCGCGTGCGGTTCGGCCTCTCTCCTCTCGCTACGCCTCCACACCAGAAGGCCTCAACCCAAGGTAACGCCCCCTCTCCCAATCTCCTGTAGCCCAAGCTCCGCCCTATTCTAAGCTCCGTCCCTTTTGCTAAAGCTCCGCCCCTTTTGCTAAAGCTCCGCCCAAATGCTAAGCTCCGCCCCCTTTTCCAGTCCACGATGAGCGAGCGCAAGGTCGGGCACGAGCAGTTCAAGAACCTGTTCAAGTCGCAGCAGTCGACCGTCAGCGTCGCGACGGGGTACGGTATATTGATTGGGTTACGGTAGTCGAGGATACGGCAGTCGATTAGATTACGGTAGTCCACGAAACGGTACAAGTACAGTATTATTAGGTTACGGTAATGGAGGATACGGTAGTCGGGGATACGGTATTGATAGGCTACGATAGTGAATACTGTACGTGGGATACGGTATCGATTATGGTAGTCGATTATGCAGTAGAAGTACGGTATCTGTGGATTATGGCAGTATTGATTGACAGGTCAGTCCTCAATAACTCTACCGTACCCTAAGTCTCGTTCTTGCAGCGGTCCCAAGACGAACTCCGGCCGCCGGCGCGACAGCAGTGAGTTTTAGAATACGATAATCTACTACTGTAATCCACTGATACCGTATAATTAACTGCGGAACCCGGACTGCTACCATAATCTTGAGCTAATCTATTCCAATAGTTAGTGGGGTTCATCGTAATTAAATCTTTGATCTTTGATTTTGACGCCTCCAATTGCAGCCAAGTCGTCACTCCTTACCGTTTGGAGATGGGGTGGGCTCGATTGATCTTTGATTTTTGGTCTGCAACACTATCAATGATACTGTCCATGTGGCATTAACGCTAGGGCATTGTCGTCTTGTATCTGATCTACCCCAATACACAGTACCAAACGCCCTCAATCCCCTCTTTTTGTAGCTAATTCTATGCTGTCTAGCACAAACATAGTGAAGATGCGTTCTTGACCTTGCTGTAACCAGTAGGAATGTAGAAATGGGCACTAGACTGGGTCTTCTGAGAGATCAGAGATCAAAGATCAAATATCCCTACTAACACCGAAACCAACCAACACTTTGCAGCCAAGTCGAAGCTGTCCGGCACGTCGCCCGGCCGTGCCAAGGCCCACAGCCTCAAGAGCGGCAAGTCGGTCAAGAAGACCAGCGGGCAGAGGAGTGAGTTTGATCTTTGATCTCTGATCTTTGATCTCTGTTCAGGCAAACTCTCGTCCGAGAAGAAGGGCAGCTCACGCAAGAAGACCACCAGAGATCCGTCGCTGAGCACCGAGAAGTGGGTTTTTGATCTTTAATCTCTGACCTCTGATCTCGTAGAAGACGCAGTCTAGTACCCATTGCTACAGTATCCCAGACCTACCGTAAACCTACCGTAACTTAAATTCGATTTTCAGGCGCGGCAAGTCGCGTCCGCGCACTCCCAACACGGCGCGCACACCGCCCACCGAGTCACGAGGGCGCTCGCCCAAGCTGAACAGGTATACGGTATTTGTGGGGTACTGTAGGATACGGTATCCTTCTTGTGGTACGGTAGAAAGTGGAGTGATACTGTAGGTTACGGTAGGTTGCTGACGACTACCGTACTCCTAATCAATCATTTTTCCAGCATCGAGCAGGAGAAGACGATGAACAACACCGTGTTCGAGAACGACGACGCCGCCGTGGTCACGGGTACTGTATCTTACTGTAACTCTACCGTATCCTACCGTAACCCTACCGCACCCATCAGCTACCGTACCCATTCCAGAAACGACGAAGAAGGGCGCAAAGACGACGGGCGAGGGCGGCGGTGGAGAGGGACACATCAAGCTGGCCGCTGCCAAGTGAGTACGGTAGCGAGGGGCACGGTAGATGGGGAACTGTATGTTACTGTAGTTAGGCTACCGTAGTTGGCATTCGGTAGGCTACTGTAGCGGAATGGTAGAGGTATGGTAAATGGGCTACTGTAGGGTGCTGTAGATGGGCTACGGTGCTTGGCATCCGGCAGGCTACTGTAGCGGAGGTACGGTAGATGCGTACGGTGGACCGTGATCTTTGATCTTTGATCTTTGATCTTTGATCGTTGATCTCTCGCAGGATCAAGGAGCGGAAGCTGCAGTGGAAGAAGGACACGGACCCGAGCCCCGTTAAGACCGAGCCTCGACAGGTACGGTAGACAAGGGGAAGACGAGGGCCTGTGATCTTTGGTCTTTGATCTCCACACCTTTCTGTTCCCTAGAGGAAGCCTTCAGAGACCAGCAGGTCATACCAGTGGGCCCCATCTAGCGTAGTCATCACTGTAACACATCTTTGATGTGGCACGGCGTTTCAAGAGATATCAAGAGGCAGAGAAAGTGAGAGAGTGCTGTTGTGGTCTCGCAGCGAAATGGGGGGTTTTGGAACGTTGCCAAGAACGTTGATATGGAAGCACCTTTGCAATTGCTTTCAGGAGACGACGGCGCCTCCCTCCGAGGGGTCGGGCGGCGCGGACAAGGACGGCGGCCACTACGAGACGAAGGAGGACAAGATTGTGAAGTGAGGAGGGGCGGGGCTTAGATGTGGGCGGATCTTAGAAGTGGGCGGAGCCTAACAATCTATTCCAGGGAGGCCAAGGACGGCACGTTCCGCGACCGCACCATCTTCGACAACGACGACAACTCGCCGGCCGTCGTCAAGTGCGTCCACATTTGCATTAGGCCTTTATTTTTGCCCTGTTTTGGCGCCAAATTCAAATTTGAATTATCAGGGAGGAGAAGCCGAAGCTGCAGTGGGCGCCGGGCACCACGCCGCCGCCCGAGAGCGTCGTGAGCGAGCCGCGCAAGGTGTGTGCGGTGGGGTACGGGAGGGCGGAATCGAGAAATGGCGGAACGGAATAATAAAATCGATACTTGCAGAAGAAGACGACCGAGGTTCCGGTCACAAGCGAACCGCGCAAGGTGTGTGAGGGACGTTGGGTTACTGTGAGAAGAAGAAAAGGCGGAATCGAAAACTGGCGGAACAAGTAAATAAATTCAATATTTGCAGAAGAAGACGACCGAGACTCAGGCTACGAGTGAGCCGCGCAAGGTACGGTAGGGGTACTGTTGGTTTACTGTAGAAGCACTGGATGCTATAGGGCGGAATGAAACATACGGCCGGAACGAAATAATAATTGCCACTCTTGCAGAAGAGGACGTCCGACGCGCACACGACGCCGGTAATTTCGCTGATTCCATTTGCCGGCTCCGCATGAGATCACGGCTCTATAGAAACCTTATAGTTCCCGACTCCTTCTAATTCCCGGCTCTCTCTAGGTGAAGGGCTCTCCGGTCGAGTTCACGCCGCTCAACTCCTCGCCTCGGCCTCTCAAGGGTGAGGGATACGGTAGTCTGGGTGTTCCTGTGGTCTGTGCGTTACTGTAACTTCCTGACTATCGAGTGAGCTTACTGTATGGTTACTGCACACATGAATTGCAGAACAGAGGACGAACGCCCACTCGGTCACGGGCACCAAGGAGGGTGAGGTGAGTGTGCGCGGGAGCCGGGAATTGCCGGAGCCGTAGACTGATTCAGGACACGGACCCGGTCATGGTGTCGTGCTACATCGCGCCGACGATGGCCCAAGGCGAATACAACTCGGCCGAGCTGATCAAGAGGAACGGTCGGTCTCTTTGATCTTTGATCTTTGATCTTTGATCAAGATTTGCTACCATTGCAGACCCGGTGGAGGACCTCAAGAAGCACTAGGCGGACAAGGAAGGAACTGCCTAGAGTTCCCCCCGCCCCTCTCCCTCTCCTCCCTTGTCTAGCTCACTCATCATATCTCGTTCTCCCAAGTTACGATTTAAGATTACCTAAGGCGTTACTAATCGATGTACGGATAAATGTTCTAGTATGGAATTGTGAATGGTTTGAACAACAATGACATTTGACAGAGTCTCGAACAATAACAACGCAAGAGTTTGGTGCTCGATCGAATTAGCTCTCACTTCCCTGCAGATTATCTCATCTCACTTTTCATCCGTGATCTTTCGTAGTGACCATAGTGCTTCAACCAAATCTAATTCCGAATTTTAAAAAATTATATTTTATTGAAAAAAAATTGTAAAAAATCAGTTTACAATCGTTGACGGTGGGAGGTACCGTACCTTGGGCGAGAGCGCAGACGACGAGCGTACATTTTTACTCACCTATCGCCGGCTCTGCGTCTCTGATCATTTTCTCTTTGTTTCTCTGTTTTAATGATCTACCCCATCGATCGCGTATGCCCTTCCCTCCCCTTTCTTACCCTCTTCCCATCCAGTTTTACTCTCCGCTTGCACGCTCGTTCACGCTCTCTAGGATACGCGTTTTCGTCCCGCCTTTTGCCTCCGTGGGTTTCCGTTGGCCTTATAGAAGTTCACTATGGTACATCTTGTTCGGCCGAGAAACCTCGACCAAACGTGGTGTGGTCAAGACGCAGTGTAGGGAGCGAAGTTCAAAATAATTTTTGTACAGTATGCCTCAAATTGACTACGGTTTTTCCGGGTAGAGCACATAGTTCACTCACTCTTTTATAATTATTTTAATGATTTTTTAATTTCAAGATTTACATTATTC
>LS593721.1:103160-115878 GCA_900490775.1 Pristionchus maxplancki
AACCCCCTCCCCTGATCCACTACCGTAACCCCTCCCCTGATCCACTACCGTAACCCCCTTCCCTGATCCACTACCGTAACCCCCTTCCCTGATCCACAACCGTAACCCCCTCCCCTGATCCACTACCGTAACCCCGAAGATATCCCGGCGGTAGATAGCACACACACGTAGATAGCGTGCAGCGCGAAATCACCTCTTCCCAACGACCAATATAAAAACAACAACAAAAAGTCAATCAGTTAGCATTTACTCCCCTTCCCGTTACCGTAATACCAATCGATAACAGATTTCTCTCTTGCAGTTCGGATGCGCGCACCTCCGACACGCCAGTCGGTCGAGTGCTGATGCCGGCCATGGACCGGTTCGTCGTGATGAGCAGGCGAGGCCGACAGCCCGTGGACCAGAGAGAGGAGAGCATGGAGACGGACCCGGCACCGCCCGAGGCAACGACCCCCGAGGACCAGAGGTACCGTAGTCAGCCAGAAACACGCCACCACCTAGTCGCCATAGCAATTTTTTTCCCTTTACCTTCCTCAAAGAGATCAGAGATCATTGTCCCCGCTTGAAACATGACATCGCCAAGTAAAAATCGCCGCTTGCAAGAGATCAAAGATCAAATAGCAACCCCGACCTACCGTACCCCAGCCATCAGTTAGTTATCGATCCGCGCCTACCGTAATCTCAATAAATTGCAGAGATGCATCGATGAGGAGCGACGGCAGTGACCAGCCCATCCTCCCCGGCTACGCCACTGGCATGGGCTCCTTATTCATGGAGACGTCACTCGGAATGGGAGCGGGCACTCCCGCATCGCAACGCACGGTCGGAAGCGCCGCAAGCTTCACCACCTCCAGAATCCTCCCTCCAAGGTACCGTATCCCCCCCCCCCCAGTCATCAATAGCCTCCAGAGCTTACCGTAGTCACAGTCAGTAACCCCTCCGCTCCGGCCTACCGTAATCACTGCCTGATCAATAACTCCTCGCAGACTCGACGAGTCCAGTGGTGAGGCAGTCGAGGAGGAGAAGAAGGAGCACAAGCTTCACGCCAAGGCGGGCAGTCCTACACCCGTCACACCGGCCGGCACCCCACCCGCCGAGCACCCCAGGTACCTTAGTAGTGCTACCGTAGTCAGCCAGTCGATCGATCGCCCCCTTTTAGTCAGTCAGAAACATGGCACCACCTAGGGACGATAACAGCCTCTGACCCATAGATCAAAGACCATATCTCCGGTGTGAACCATAGCATCGCCTAGCAGTCTCTGGAGCCCGCGACCAAAGATCAAATATCAAAGACCATTGCTTGAAACATGGCACCACCTAGTGACGATAGCAAAGCCGCCTCTGCCCTCCAATGTCAGAGATCAAAGACCATTGCTTGAAAGATGGCATCGCCTAGCAGTCTCTGGCCCCCGCTTAGAGAAAGACCAAAGATAAAAAATTTCCTAGTCTACCGTAACCATCGATCGACAACTGACCTATTTGCAGCCGCAGCAGTGGCGCGAGCCGCGAAGTCCTCTGCGGAGGCACCAACACCATCAACGGGGCGGAGGGGGAGCGTGCTGGCACAGCCACCGCTCTGGCCACCGAACCGTCAGCCGTCGACGCCGACGAGCACGCAGGCACCCTGTTGGGCCCAAGGGGCGATGAAGAGGTCATCCCGCCTCTGAGGTACGGTAGACATACGGTAGCACAGGGAATTGTCCCCCCCCCTTCCCCGAGCCTTGCTGCTTGCTACACCTAGCAAGCCTCTCTCCTCCTAGGTGTATCGTCCGATAGATAGATGTTATCTCTTCTCCCCCAGAGCCCCGTCTCTTCTCTTTCTCTCTCTTAGTTACCACTGATAAATGATCCACTGAACGGTCGTTGGACCTACACACCGAAATACTAGGCTACCGTAGTATGCCGTTGCAACCACCCAGCCGATCGATAACTGATTTTCTTGCAGGGACGGAGAGGAGAAGGAGGAGGAGCAGAGCGAGCGTGCTCGTGAGCCGGGTGCCGCCGTGCCCCGAAACGGCAACGACGCGTCGCTCCCGCACACCCCTCGGAGGTACGGTAGCATACGGTAGTAATTAGCCACGATATCGATTGGTCTAGCATACTCGATCTACCTACCCACGCGGTGAAACTGCTTTCCGCCTAGCCTACAATGTGATGCCCCAGCCTGCCCATTGCTCATCTTGCAGATCAGGAGCCACGGCAGTGCAGCTGCTGCAGCGTACGCCTCCCGCGCGCACGCCCGCCCGCTACCATCCCTACATGGGCGAGTGCACCGTGCCATCCTGCACGTACGAGTGAGTGTGCTTTCGCATTCCTCGCCCCCCCCCCCTCCACCCCATTACGGTAGCACCACACGCGATCACCAACTGACTGATTACGGTTGCAGGCGCGGCCAGCTGGAGAAGGCGCGCGCGTTGATCGGGCGCATGCGCCAGGCGCACGTCAGGCTCCGCGACGATAGGAGGGACGCCGAGAGGAAGGCAAAGGAGGAGAGGGAGCGCGCGGATCAGGCGGAGGCGCACCTGAGGAAGGAGGAGAAGGACGAGCAAGAAGGAGTCGGCCAAAGGTACGGTAGCATACGGTAATCACCCCCCCCCCCCGATATCGATTGGTCAACACGCGCGCAACCCCGATCTACCGCGCACGCTAGCCTAACAGACCGTCGTAGGAATGCCAGGTGAATTCGTGCCCCGCCGCGTATCCATCGACCCCTTACAGAAGTCAACCATTTCTACCGTAACCGCCGACTATCGACAACTGACTCACTTGCAGGAGCCCGAAGTCTGTCGACGGATGTGAGAAGGAAGAGAAGGAGGCGGGAGATCAGAAGATGGATGATGACGTCATCGACGTCATGGACGAGGACGGCTGGCAGGTGCCGCCAGACGGCCCCCTCGTCGAGAACCACGACGACGACTTGGAGCACCGCGAAAGGTACGGTAGCCCCCCGGAAGTATCGATTGATCAATCCATCTCGAATAGTGATCGAATACTGCATCTCTCGCATGAAATCGCCTAGTGAACCAGTGCAACAATAAAAATTAGTCAGTTATCGATCAATTTCTTTGACCACCGTAATTTTGCAGGTCGGAATCGCCGTTCGAGCCGGCCGCCTTCCCGTCCCCTCTGTCAGATGAAGGATGGCTGGTCGCCGACCAGCAGACATGGGATCGTCACCAGTGGGCCAGGTACCGGACACCATTATCGATTCTCTCATTGATCTACAAACCGGCAAGCGCGCGCATTCCTAGAGATCAGAATTACGAACCACGCTCCTCATTTTTCGCGCTCTCTAGGTGGTCAGATGGTTGCGAGAGAGCATGGCAAATGAGGAGAGTCCACATAATCACCTCATTCTCTTGCAGAGCTGCGGCCAGAGGAGATGCTGCCCTGGCGGCCAATCCATTCGCTCCGCGAGACTCGCCCCAGCCGACGGAGAACGTCGGCTTCACCGGCGGAGCCTTCCCCGCCGCCCTCATGCGATGCGACGTGCACGAGTGCAAATACGTGTGAGTATTCGCATTCATCGCCCCCCCCCCCGGTTACGGTAGCACACGCACACACTAGGAGAAGCCTAAGCCTAAGCCTAAGCCTAAGCCAATCAATAATTGCAGTCGCGTCGAGCTGGTGCGCACGCGCGCCGCAATGGACGGCGCGATGAGAGACGCGGCCGAGTGGCATGGGAAGTGGCGCCAGAAGGCGGACGCCGCGCGGATCGCGGAGTCGGAGACGGATCTGGCGGATCGGAGAGCGGAGCGAGCACTCGACGAGAGGGATCGGGAGAGCGCAGAGAAGGTGAGCACCGTACCTAGCCCCCCCCCCCCCTTCCTCCTCCGATTACGGTAGCCCATCCTTCAGACCTGCCAGATTAGCGTTCCTCGAGCCTTTCTGAAGATAGAACCTCGCAGATTGCGGCACAATATCCTTAGACTAGTGCACCCGGCTACTTCGAGTTGCGCACCTACCAGATTTCCGTAGCAACTACCGCATTTCAGAAGCGCCTCCAGGATCTGCTGGACCAGGCACTGGCCGCTGCCGCGGTCGCGCAGCAGCAGCAGCAGCCGGCTCCTCTTCCGGCCCAGCCTCCTCCTCCGGTCGCCGCCCCTCCGCCGCCTCCTGCTGCCCCTGCTGTCGCAGCCCCCGCTGCCGCCCCGCAGCCGCCCGCGTGGATCCTGGAAGCGCTCGCCGCCTTCCGCCACAAGCTGCAGCCCGTCACGGCGCGAGCCTACGGCTTCCAGCCTTCGGTGAGGAGTGCCTACCGTAATCCCCTTCCTAGTTACCGTAACCCGCTCGCTCGCTTACCGTATACTCGCGCCATTTTGCAGCTCAACGCTCGCGCCAAGGACGTTCCCAAGAGCAAGTGGTGCTCGGTCGCCATCACGCTCGGCAAGCGGCAGAAGATGATCAGGGAGGCGTACGGCTCGGGCACGCCGCGTCTCACGCCCGCCCTCCTCGCAGACGTGACCATGCGCCCGCACGTCGTGGTACGCGCTAATCAGGGATCAATGAAACGATCGATAAACACACGTCACGGTAATCGATTGTTGTTCGCAGGCGTTCATGAACGCGATGATCGAGGCCAAGTACGCGCTCGACGACCTGCTGACGCTGGGAAACGAGTTCTCCAGCAAGGTAAGGAGGGTACGGTAGGGGGGTACGGTATTTCCTACGGATACGGTAGTCGATCGACAAATCGATAATTGCAGTTCGCGGCTGCGCACCGCCGTCGCGGAGGTCGTCAGATGACGACGATGACGCCCGCCACGACCGCCGCCTACGACGCCTTCAGGTAAGGCTATAGCGAGGGAACGGGGACTAGAGATGGTACGGTAGCTACGGGATACGGTAGCCTTTCCATCCACCGCTGAAACCGCAAGCACCCTATTGACTACTGACTACTGCCTAATTAGCGAAAGAGAGCAGCACTAATCTCCCTAGCTGCACTAACACGCCGCCGTCTGTCCTTCTTATCCCCCCTCGTCTTGCTTCCACCCAAGTCCTCCCCTTGGAACACCGAATCGCCTAGTTCAGTCGCTGTCGACTAATTTATCGATTGGCAAGTAACAACCGATGCCTTGTCCAAGCTAGAGGTGCCCCTATCAGTCCAATTCAGCAGCAACCGATGAAACATAAAACTCCCGCTTTCTAATTAGTCCAGCAATTCTAACTCGTCTCAAGGCCGAGCAAAACGCAGCGGTGATTTCACGGTACTCCCCCCCCCCCCATAATTCACTCGCTTCCTCACCCAATTGACACCGATCCGCGCTCACTTACCTGTGTCACACCATTAGCACCCTCTTTTGTCCCCAAAAGCTCAACCAGACCCAATCTTTGTGCCAACTATACTGACCTCTCACTCCTCCTTCCCGCTCGGCTGCCTCTCGTCCCTCTCTTCGGCGGCCGCTGAAACACAGATCTCATTAAACAATTGTCAAATTTTTTGAATGTCACTATGCCGCGCATCTGAAACTAGTCTCGCGCTGCTCCGGGGACTCTGGGTTACGGTAGGCCTACGGTTGACCTCGGGATACGGTACCATATTGATCGATTTGATTTCAGCCTGCGAGCGGCCGAGGACATCGGCACCATCCGCGCGGCCGGAGCAGCGGCAACTGCGCTCCCCTTCTAAGGTGAGTGGGTTACGGTAACCAGCGGGTGCTACGGTAGCGCAATCGATAACTGATTTATTATCGATTTCGCTGAAATTAGTCAGTTATCGATTACGGTAACCATTCTCAATTGATTCGTAGATGAGGCGAATCAATCGGGGATGATCACGGTTGAGAAGGGAATCGATAACTGACCGGTAGAGATAGATGAGGCGAAACTCTCCGCATTCCGCCCGCTCTCTCGTCGGCCAGACAGTGCGAGAGAGCGTGCGGAATGGAGAGAACAGTCGTCTAACCGCGCGCTCCTTGCAGGATCCATCGACATGGACCCCCTATCTCCCCCCTTCCTCTTTCTCTCTCTCTCAAAAGTAATGCAAATCTTATGTAATGCCATCTCCCTTTTCGCCATCATTTTTAATCACTTTTTACGACGAATTTCGCCCCCCCCCCCCCTAATCAGCCATGTACATATTTCGAAACTTTCGAGTTTAATTTATTGTTGTATATTTATTATTGTTGTATCTAAAATGATAAGAGAGGGAGCTAAAAAAAATGTAAAAACAAAAAAAGCTGTAAAAAGCTAAAAAAAATAAATAAAGCCAAAGGCAAAAAAAAAGATGGAAAAAGCTAAAAAAAAAAAAAAAAAAGAAGAAGAAGAAAAAAGAAAAAAATTCTTCTGCCTCTCTCTTATCATCATCTCTTTCTGTATCAATTATACGCAATTATCATTCCTCACTTATCCCATCTCGCTGCTCTTCATTCTCTATGGTTTTCTTTTCTAGTGTACCCTATAACCATATTCCCTTTGTGTATCCACTCCGCGCACTGCGGTTTCATTTGAACTATCTCTATATCACTTCCTTTCCTATAGTCCATTCCAATCTATATCTTTCGCATAGTATCTTCTTCCATTTCTGTGACCAGGTAGTCTCTTCTTTTCATTGCCATCTAACTGCTCTTCCTATCACTTTCATGTTCCACCCCATCTGTTATTTTAGAGCTACATCAGTCATTTGGCATCCTTTTCTTTTATTTTCATTCGATTCCCTAGAATACACATTCGAATCCTTCCCATTCCAACGCCTTTCCTTCTATCACTTTCAACACCTTTTTGTATCCCACTTCATTCCTTTTCTAGCCCATGTTCCTTAGTAGCGAGTCCATTCCTTTTTGTTTCTTCCTCGCGTGTTTTCAGTGATTTTCCCTTACCAACTTTACATCTGTTATTTTGAAGATTCACGGTTGATCTAAATGTTAGTCCACTCTAAGTACACGTATTATTTCTTAAGACACCATTTATTTATCGCTGTTCCCGTTCTAGTCAGTCCATTGCACTTCACAACTCTCAAAATGCACATGAATTATTAGAGTTTCACGAATCATTTAACTATCGCTCTCTTCGTTGTCGTAAGGACTATCTGATCCATTGGTCTCTCTAGCCACCCTCTCGCATTTGTGTGCCCTTAGTAGTCCAGATTTTCATGTGATCTAGATATTTCGTACAGCATTTTCCCCCACTATGCAATATTCGTTTTTTTTGCTAATTTACATCTATTTATCGTCATACTTTACGGACTTATTGGAATATTCGCTTTTTAGTTAATTGCCATCTATTGATTCGCTTTTTAGTTAATTGCCATCTCCTTTCATCTCACAAATTCATTGCTATCATGCGTAGGTTACGGTCTCAATCAAACTTTGGTATTTCTTTGGAATACCAGGTGGTTACAACTTTCGAATATCTATGTGCTTGCCACACAAATTCCTGGCTACGTCTCTCTTTTTCTCTCTCTCCACTTTTGCGTCTATCCTTCCCCCCCCCTCTCACTCCGCGGGACGTCGTCTACGTCAAGGACAACTACGCCGCCTTCTGACTCAACATCTACGACGCCTGCTAAAGTCAACTCCATTCGCCCTTTCTCGTCAGCCCCGCCACGGTGAGTCAAAGCACTAATTTTCATAACCAGGTCCCAAAAATCAATAGGCAATGCCAGTTACGGTAGTCGCATCGATTTTCCAACAGTTACCATAGGAAGCCCAGAGCACACCTCGCTGATCGACTCCTCTCCCTCTCCTCTTCTCCCGTGTAGTCGAGCAGGAGGGGCAGACGGGCAGGGGGGCGAGTGGCCTGAAAATATTTATTTATCGATTTCAGGCTACAGTACACAGCCCCGACGACGCTCAGTCATTTTTCGCATTACCGTACCCTCGAGCTACCGTAACCGCGCACTCCTGCCACCGTACTCCCGATCGATAAGAGCCCCGGACTGCAGCACGAGCGGACACACCTCAGGTGAGATACGCTTCCCCTTGTGTCCATTGGATGGTCGTGATGTGGTTATTGATCTATTTATTTCAGATCTACCGCAACCACGCTGCTACCGTATCAGAAGAGTGCGGTACACCCAAGGCACTACATCAGCCCCCGGGCAGCACCCGAGGCAGCAAAGCAGGTTGGTGTTTCACGCTCTTGCCTAGTAATGCTGGTATACCTGTGTGGAGGGGGCGGAACTCCTCTGGAGAGAAGGGAAGAGAGGAGGAAGGAAGGGAGAGAGACGAGGGCCTGCAACTAATCAATGACTTATTTGCAGATGCGGAATTCACGCATGAGAGCCGCCGAGACGATGGTTGGCAGAACAACGGCAGTCCAGAAGCCAAACAAGAGGCGACTACTCTCGAATGGATTGGAGACTACGGGCCGAATACAAGGTGAGAAATTGTGACAGTACCTTGACTGCCGGGCGCGTAGATGTCGGGCCGGGATGGAGGGGCGACTGGAAAAAATAGTTTAATTATTTATTATAAAATAAATAATTATTTATTATAAAATAAATAATTACAGACTTTGGGATGAGAGAGGCAACTCAAGATAAGAAGACTGATTTGGAGTGGAATGAGGGGCGAAGAGACTACTCAATGAACTCAACAAGGCGACCACTTTCGAATGGATTCGAGAGGATTGGAGGGACTATGGATCGAATACGAGGTGAGAAATTGTCACAGTACCTTGGCTGTCGCGTCCTTCGAGGGCGAATGGGAGGCGGGCCGGGATAGAGGGGCGACTGGAAAAATAGTTTAATCATTTATTATAAAATAAATAACTACAGAATACGCTTGACTTCTGGATGAGAGAGGCAACTCAAGATAAGAAGACTGATTTGGAGTGGAATGAGGGGCGAAGAGACTACTCAATGCACTCAACAAGGCGACCACTTTCGAATGAATTCGCGAGGATTGGAGACACGGGGACTATGGATCGAATACGAGGTGAGAAATTGTCACAGTACCTTGGCTGTCGCGTCCTTCGAGGGCGAATGGGAGGCCGGCCGGGATGGAGGGGCGACTGGAAAGAACAGTTTAATTATAGGGATCAGTAATGAGCGCCCGACTACAGTGCGACAGCCATGGATCGATTAGGATACCGTATGCTACTCATGGATCGATATGGATGGTGTACGCGACGGGATGCAAGGAGCTAATAAATAGGGTGAGTAAATAGGAGAAAACGGTAATTGGACAGGAGTTAAAACACCAATGTTAAAAGTTGTTAGCATGTATTATAAAATAAATAATTACAGAATACGCTCAAATTTTGGATGCGGGAGGGTGACGGGGAGAAGAGACTACTCAATACACCCCGCAACTCGCGAATGGGTTGGAAACGATTGGAGAGCAGCAAGGATTACGAACCGATTACGAGGTGAGAAAATGTTTCGGTACCTAAGGTACCATACCTTGACTGTCGTATCCTTCTGAGCGCGAGAAGATGACGACGGGCCGAGTAGAGAGGGCGTCTAGAAGTAATCTGATTCAGGGATGAAATGACCCCTCAGAAATGGCATAAGCAACCCACATTTCGGTCAAAAAAATGGAAAAACAACCCACCGAGGCTAGCTTTTGCGCCGAATGCAACCCACATTTTTGACATTTTCGTGCTTTTCTACAGAATGCAACCCAGATTTGGGCCTTTTCCCAACATAAGCTTTTGACCCCTGATCTGATTACAGCACGCCCGACTTCCGTACACGGCCGGCCAGCAAAGCCACAGTTTGGAGACCCACGACGCACAGCAGAGGATATGAGAGGATATGGCGACAACTACTCCCGCATCAAAGGATTGGAGAATCTCGGACTATCGATCGAATACGAGGTAGCTAATAATTAGCATAGCACACCTGTGTTTCACAAAATTAGCGAAAATTGGGGGAGTTTTTATTTTAATCAGGTGTTTTCAGGTTTCAGCAGTGATCGATTCGGCATCTACCATATCCAGTGAGGGCCGCCGCCCTAGTACACTCGCAGCGAGAAGCATTCCAGCCAGGTGGGTAATCTAAATTTCTGTTAATTAAATACCTCCTGATGGCGCTCCCGTTGAGTGCCCGACGAAGAGAAGGGAAGGAAGAGGGAAGAAGGAGAGGAGAGACGAGGCGGGCTGTAAATAATAAATTTGTATTTTTAGAACGCGAGCCCGTCGCAGCACCAGGCACAGCGCAAGAAGGGAGACGCGCGGCCAAGATTCGCGTTTGAATGGACATTCGAAAGGACGAGAGAACGACCGACAGCGAGAATGGAGGGAAAAGGAGAGATTGGATCAGAGGTGAGCAAACAATTTCATACCTCGGCCACTGCGTCAGCCGGAGTGGGCAGATGGCGCGCCGAGTCGGAGGGGCGGCTGGAAATTATAAATTTAATTACAGATATGACGAGATGACTACAGCATACAAGTCGTTCCGCGCATCAAGGAATGCAAGAGGAGGAGATATTCAAATCAGGTGAGCAATTACAAAAATAGGAAAAAGCCTGATTATGAACTGAGTTTAAATAGAGTTGAAACCATAAAGCCCCAGTACATTTAAATAATTCCTATTTTCAGATTCGGCTCGAGTGCCGATTGCACGCGACTACTCAAGAGGGCCGGAACATTTCCTATTCGATCGATTAAAGGAAGATGGGATGAGCTACAGTCAGAGGTGAGTAGAAATTACCGTACCTCGCGTATCGTAGTCGATCCCCTCCACTGCCCTAGTCGTCTCGTAGCGTCTGAGAGGACCCTGAGCAAGATGGAATTATTAGTTCGAAAACAGTGAATAACGCGATAATTACAGGTCGACAACGAGAAATCGAGCGAGAACGGAGGAAGGAAATCATCGAGCGGGTACAAGGAACGAGCGAGAGAGCGAGAGAGCGAATGCGAGAGAGAAAAAGAACGACAAGAACGGATTTATCTCCTACTGCACCTCACATCTGTCTCTACGGCGGAAGATGGAGAGCGGTCAGCGCCGCTGCTCTCTTTCTAATGAAGCCCCAGTTTTTTCCCCCGCTGAAGTGTGAAGTGGATGTACTATGTACTAAATGGACACGGCAGTCCAAGCGAGCACACCGAGGCCTGTCGGCAGCTTGCATAGGGGATGCGTGCGGTGTGTACACTGCTAGCTCTCTTTCCATTTCCCCCGTGAGGCCAACCGAGCCTTCCAACCCCCCGTTTGGGCCGGCAAATCGGTAGTAGATGCAATCTACGAACTGCAGGAGCAGCACTAGTCCAGAGGATCAGATCGAGTACACCGATTCGAACCTCAAACCCACAGCCGGACGAAAACTTGCTATTTTCTGTCATATTTGCGAACTTGTTTATGGAATTAGCCCAATTAACAAACTTGCGTCTGTCTCTCATCACTAGGGGCTATTCAATCTCGGCCTATCTCACTTTTCATGCTTATCTCAAATACTCGTGTCTACCTCATACATCTGGGAGAGAGGGGAGAGTGCGCTTACAGTGAGAAGGTGAGAGCGCATTGCAACACTCATCACGAGAGCCCACGCGGTTTGTCGTGATCTTTTGCGATTTTTTGAACTGTTTGTAAGAGCAGTCAGAGCCCTTGTTTTTTCTCAAGAGGAGCGGGCGCTTTTTTCCTTTTATTTTCAAAGGGATTTCTTTTATTTTCAAAGGGATCAAAGTCGAGAGGAGGTTTATTCATTGTGAATCGTAGAGCATAGGCATGTTTAGACTAAATGTAGAGCGGGATCCAACAAGTCGGTTAAGCTATTACAACCGGTAAGTAGCACGACAAATGAGATATGCGTTATGGTCATTCGCGTGCGACACTATGGTGCCGTAAGTCCAATCGGTTAACGAGAGGGTTGTCGTGTACCATAGTGTCGCACGAGAGAGAGCATCGCGCAGATCACTTTTGTCGCACCACTTCCCGGATGTGATAACTTTCTCATTGGATCCCGCTCTACATTTAGTCCAAGCTGCTCTAGGTTTCACAGGGAATAAGAATCACCTCGTTTGAGCACTATTTTTTCTGTTTTTTCGTTTTTTTCAATAGAATTAAACTCGAGGAAGTAGAGGGTACCAAGGAGAGCGGGAGAAAGGATAATCCCTTCTGGGTAATCGTAGCGAGCGGGAGAAATACCGTTCTGGGAAATCATAGAGAATGGGAGAAAGGATAATCCTTTCTGGGGAATCATAGAGAGCGGGAGAAAGGATAACCTTTCTGGGGAATAACAGAGAGCGGGAGTAAGGTTCTACGCGGTTAGAATAGGATGGACGGTTAGTAAAAAATATTCTTTCAAAAAAAGCCTTTCAAAAATAAATAAACAATTTTTTAAAGATCTCTCAAAAATACAAAAACCTTTTTACCAAAGATAAAAGCTTTAAAAATTTCTAATAAAAATTTTAAAAATTAAAAATAAATAAAAAGCTTTAAAAACTTCTTACAAAAAACAAACAAAACAAAAACTTTAATAAAAGGGGGTGGGGTGGGGGGGGGGGGTTAGGGGTTAATAAACAACAAATTCCTCTATAGGTTACGGGCGCTTAATCGCGCGTTTAGGGTCCTCCGCGGCTTACCAGGTAAGTTGGTTGGGGGGGGGGGTTAGGGAGGTAAGCCGTGGAGGTGGTAGCTGCTGCGCGACATATATAAGAGTAAGGGCAATTTTATTTACATTTTATTTTTTATCATTTTAAATGTAGAGCGGGATCCAATAAGTAAGGTATTACAACCGGCTAGTTGTTAGACAAATGAGAGATGTGTTATGGTCGTTCACGTGGGACACTATGGTGCCATTTGTCCTGCAAAGGTTACCATAGTGCCCCACGTGAAAGA
>LS593721.1:179248-197085 GCA_900490775.1 Pristionchus maxplancki
CTGGCAAAAGATTGATGTAGGGAGGCGGATTCGAACCTGCGTCGACGATTGCGTGCTAGTTTTTCGAAAAAAAGTGATGTCCGGGCATGTCGCACCATGATGTAGTATTTTTTTCTGGATTCCTCATGCATTTTTACATATAATATCATTTTTCCAGGAGGAGCAAATCATTGGAACATTGTGAGTTATTTTTTTGAAATAAATCATTTCGTTATTTTTCGACATTTTCTCTATTTTCTCGAAAAGTTGAAGTTCAAAACCTTCGAAAATTTAGCTCTAGGCATAACTTTTCATGCTCTATCGAATGGTGTATAGCACGTGGGGGTAAAATGACAATGAAAATTTTCGATCTCAAAGATCAACTTTTGGGTCCAATTTTTTGGCTGAAGTGTATCCCACCCCTAGGGAGTCTAACCACCAAGTTTCAACCTCCGGAGACCATTTTGAGCAACTGTGCCACTTCCCCTTCCAATTTCGACGTTCTTACAGAGACCGCGTTTTAAGTACTTAATTACTCAACTTTCAGATGGACGAGGCGACAGACGCCAGGCTGCGCGCAGTGACGCCCTTCAACCCGCAGGGAAGGCCGATGCTGGACCAGAGCAATGGTAAGCAGTGATGAGCGCGAGGTCGGATATAGGAACGTACCCCCGATTTTTGTTCGCGAATTCCCTGGCGTATGCACGCAAACTCCCGAATATCAAAGATTCTAGCCCCGATTTTCGTCCTTTTTTAAGCCGTACCCCCGATTTTCGTCAAGTGTCCGAGAATGTTGCACATCACTGATGGTAAGACCCCGACTATTCGCCCTCAACGAAGATGAGACCCCGCAGTAACGCCCTTGCTTTACTTCGCAATCTAACTTCACGTAAAACTGAGAAGCTGGAATTGTCGTCTATCCTCAAATCCATTCAGATTTGCAAGTCTTCGAGCAGCGTCGAATCATGGACGAATTCGCGGCCGCCCGCGGTATAACACTGGTGGAGGTGGATGAGAAGGGAAGATTACGGTGAGGAAACTATCATGTATCGAAAATATCGTCGAGATGTTCTGATATTTATTGACGAGACTACTTACTCATACTGACTAAATGCTCCGCGAAATTGTGATGTAGTTCCGGTGTATCCCAAACTCGCTGGGTTCCGATTTGTTTGTTACAAACTTTGGCCCCTCAGGTACTGCTACGAGTGTCGGGTGCTCAAGCCGGACCGCACCCACCACTGCTCCTCGTGCGGCTTCTGCGCCATCCGCTTCGACCACCACTGCCCGTACCTCAACAGCTGCGTCGCCGCACACAACTACAAGTGAGCCGTGGTGTGGCGAGCGCGACGTTTACTCATAGTGCAAAAGTAGATTATTTTTGTGAGTGGTGAGGAAAGGCGATGTTTCACTGTAACACGCAACCTTGCAGGTTCTTCGTGCTCTTCCTGGTGTACCTCGTGCTGTGGATGGTGTGGTACGTCTTTAACTATTTGTAGTTTGATCCCTAATCTCTGTAGTTTGATCTCTGATCCTTGTAGTTTGATCTTTGTATTTTGTAGTTTGATCACAGGAACGTGATCGGCGGTCTGCAAGCGATCATCGTCTACTTCACCTCGGACTACGACCGCGCCGACATGATCGTGCCGCTGTGCGCGCTGTGGCTGCTGCAGGTGAGCGGATTGGAGTTTGTAGTTTGTAGTCTAATCATGAATATTGGAAGATGTAGTCTGGGCCTAATATTTTACCCACAAAATAGGGGTGATTGTGGAGCAATGGGAAACAGGGATGGGCGTAAAAAATAATTTTTACGGATCCGTAAAAACGTAAAATTTCCGGTTTTGAAATCCGTAAAATTCCGTAAAAACCGTAAAATCCGTAAAATTGATGTTTTCGACGATAAAGCGTATTCAAAGAGCTCACACACACTTTATTTATGATGATATGATGATTTAATTGTAAGTAAAGTAATATTAGCTATCAATGTACGCGTTTGTTCAATTCTTTTTGAATTTCTAAATATGCGTGAGTTCGCTTTTCCGATAATGGGTGTACAGGACCGAAATTTGTCAGTATTCCGAAGGTTGTTGTGAAAATTTAAAATGCGAATAGATGCCCTTTTGTTATTTTTTGGTTTACAATCAAGAATATCCGTCAAAAAATGAGCGGCCTCACTGCTCAAAATATTTTACGGATTTTACGGATTGGATTTTACGGAATCCGTAAAATAATGTTTTTACGGTTGGATACCGTAAAATCCGTAAAAACCGTAAAATCCGTAAACGTAAAAGCCCAACCCTGATGGGAAACACGCACTTTACGTTTGAGTTTCAACTGCGGCATGTACATATTCTGCCCATCGCATACAATTCAATCGTAGAGTTATGTAATCCTCGATAAAAATATATTTAAAGCATTAGTGAGGGGCATTATGTTGTTTGTAAGCTCTCGTTTGTAGTTTGATCTCTTATCTCTGGTGATTGCTCCTTTCCAGGCCGTGTCCTCTGTGTGGCCTCTCGGCGAGCTGCTGCGCTACCACTGGCTGCTAATCTCACTCAACGAGACCACCTGCGAGCAGGCCAAGATACCCATCATACGGTGAGAATAGTGTGGTCGTGACTAGAGTCTGGTTTGGTGTTTGAACTTGTCTGAGTCAAACTACAGACTATAATGTGAATATCATTATTGTTTTGAGCAGAGTAGGGACGACTGATTGATGGCGCTGTGAGGAATTTAATAGATACAACAGTTGAAACCTCTGACATCAATGATTGTCTTGATCAGTTTATCTGTTGCAGTGGCGACCCAAAGGCGAACTACGACGTCGGCCTGTGGAAGAACATTGAGGTGCGCGTGTAGTGCGATCTTTGATCTTTGATTCTTTTATATAAAAGTAGAGAATAGTTTCTCTGTTGTCAATATACTTTACTCTTTCGTACAAGTCGTCCACTGACAGCTACGAATCAGACATGGTCAAGTACATCTAGTGAAACACAACCCAAGCTAGTTATTATAGCAGAATTTATTATATCTTTACTATTCAAAAGACAAAACGAAACTAGACTGTAGTCGAATATTTGCTACCTCTTCAGATCGTCTTCGGTTGGGGTCTGTGGCTGTGTCCAGTACGCACGACAACCTCAGACGGGCTGCACCACCCGATCAACTATGTGGTCAGTGTTGTAGTTTGAACTTTGATCTCTGCAGTTTGTAGCTTGATCTTTGTAATCTGATCTCTACTCTCTTCCAGATGCCAGCAGCAGACGCGGCGCAGTTCCGCGTGACCGTGGGCACGGCAGAGACGGACCCGACGCGAACGGACTCGGCGGTCACACCGCCCCTACCGTAGCCCGACCACACCACGCACCACTACAGTACCCCGCACCACATCATACCACACATTTCCCCCTGTATGCCTAATAAGAAGAGACTGATAGTATTCCATTGATAGCTGCATGGTAGCCTGACCTCTTATGTATTGTACCGTACCACTTCTCCCATTTTACGCTTACCGTACCGCAAATCGCTGTTCATCTCCATACCGTACACGGGCACACTGTAGTATGCCGAAATTGATAAACGAGAACTGATTTTATTGTTGGAAGTCTGCTGTGGACAAGGGGGAGAAGGAGAGGTCGTTCACCGAAGAGGGAGCAAAACGATGGAAAGGAGACTGTTGGAGCAGAGGGGGGAGTTCTGTAATAGATGAAGTGGAAGGAAATGGTTGGACAGAGATATAACTACCAAGTTCCACAGAATTAAACTACTATTACTACATTCGCTATCAAATGTTCTTTATCCAGATAGGCGGGGGAGAGAGTGTGTGAAATGAGGAGAGGGTATAGATAGACGCGCATTCTTATGAGGAGCTTTAGATGAGAACGCGGTTATAACGTTGAGAATTCGAACTGATTAGGGCTCTAAATGTGTACAGAATCAGTCACAGGGCTAGTGAATACTACAAATTTCGTAATCAGGGGATTTTTTGTGGACTTTAATCTTGATGCTCGTCGCCGGTGAGGTCGATAAGTTCTCTTTTCACTGAGAGCTGATCCAATCTGCCCTCGACAAGAGGCATAGTGGGCGACATCGGGTTCGGGCGGCAATGTTTCCTCTGAAATTCAGATTTGATCGCCCATCAGTCAACCTTTCTTGGTGGGCTACTAGCTGTGAGCCATTGGCGGGAACTAGGGATGGCTTGCCATGAGATGACTCTCTTCATTCTGTACACTCTATCGATTCTCTGACCGGCGAGAGAGTACGCGGAATGAAGAGACCCTAGCGGGAGCTAGAGCAATGGGGGAAATCAAACCACGTACGGTGTGCTGTTGCCGCACATGCCGTCTCAGCAAGTACAGATAAGGAAAGGACTCTCCGCACTCGGTACAGCTGCAGCTGTAACGGTTCTGAGCTGAAACAAACATAAATGACTATTGGGATGAATGAATGCCGAATCCGTCTCTTCATTCCACGTACTCTAACACCAGTCAGAGTAACGAGATAAATGATGAGACGAATGGTGAATCCTACCGCCAGACGATTCAGCAGAGGTCTTTACTTCCAATGATTTGTTCTTCGCAGATAAGGTGCGCACTGTATCGTCCCTCAATTCTGCAAAATTGCATTCATTTGCTGTTTTTGGCGCAATATATCGGGTAGATCTCACCTGATGACCGGGCAATAGTATCTTCTGCTTGCATCAGCTCCCCGTTTCCTGTTCTCCAGTTACCAGAAATGGGCATTCCAGGGTGGTGAACTCCGAAATGGTTGAGCAGAGTTCGCTTGTATTTCAGGCGCCGGCCACAAATGCCACATTGAGCACCTGCAGTCAAAATTTAGAGCCAGAATGAGTTCATTCATCATTTGGAGTTTATTTTGCCTAATATTTTCCGATGCAATTTCTAACATGTAAAGGTTCTGCAGTAATATCACAACTCAGTGATTGGCTTCCGAGTATGGTCAGTGATGCTAGCGAGAAGAGAGATGCGAGTAGATGTTTATAAGAGACTATCTGAGAGAATTCAGATAGGGCCGTACAACGATTTTTTAACCTATGCTCAAAAAATGCCCCATGGGGTACTTTTTCATGTACAGTTCGAAAATCGACCTTAGGAAGCCGTATCTCTAACACCCAATACCCTGTGGCACACTCCATCATGCCAGGGGGTAAATGCAATTTCACGGAGGGCGCTCCAAACCCCTACAAATTATATATATTCTTGTAGATCTCGACGAGACAAACATTTTTTGTGTTGGAAGTGAAAGTGTAGCTCTTCTGTGAAAATTTTTATTTGGGTCCAAAGTTTTATTTTTCGCGTCGTGAAAAATTTTTTGTCGGCGAGTACAAATTAAACTTTTTCAATCGATTCGCTATCCATTTTTACCCCTTGGTGCAAAAATTGGGCCAGATCGGACCTGGTATATGTTGTTTCGCGATTCGTCAAACGAGAGCAACTTGGATATTTTGCGATTTTTCGGGTTTTTGAAATTGAATAGCTCCGGAATTAAGAGGTCCCAGGTCAAATTTTTGGCTTGAATGAACTAATATGGATCAGAACTATGAATTCTGAGGTTTAGAAGAGGTTTGGAGAAAAAAAAATTTGTTGAAAAATTTCGATGTTTGGAGAAAATTTTGGCCGAAATTTTTTTCTTCCAAATCTCATCTATACCTCAGAACTTATTGTTCTAACCCATATTAGTTCATTAAAGCCAAAAATTTGACTTGGGACCTCTTAATTCCGGAGCTATTCAATTTTTAAAAACCGAAAAAAGGCAAAATATCCAAGTTGCGCTCGTTTGGCGAATCGCGAAACAACATATACCAGGTCCGATCTGGCCCAATTTTTGCACCAAGGGGTAAAAATGGATTGCGAATCGATTGAAAAAGTTTAATTTGTACTCGCCGACAAAAAATTTTTCACGACGCGAAAAATAAAACTTTGGGCCCAAATATTTTTTTTCACAGAATAGCTAGACTTTCACTTTCAACACAAAAAGTGTTTGTCTCGTTGAGATCTACAAAATGGTATATAATTTGTAGGGGTTTGCAGCGCCCTCCGTGAAATTGCATCTACCCCCTGGCAGAGTAGAGTGTGCCACAGGATATTGGAGGTTAGAGATACGGCTTTCTAAGGTCGATTTTCGGACTCTACATGAAAAAGTACCCCAAGGGTCATTTTTTCAGCATAGGCTAAAAAATCGTTGTACGGACCCTGAAGGAAGTATCTCAATTCTCTCAGATAGTCTCTGTTATCGCGCACGTTTATAGTTCAGTTGTTGATTTTTTTTGCAATTACTAGCGTCTTTAAAATGCAAGACCAATCTGGGATAGTTTATTCGTTGGCATTATTTGTCTGAAAAAGAGGAACAGTACCGTCATGTATGATCATGTGAACGAGCAGACTCGGGCGTCTGTCGAATCCTTTTCCGCACTTTGTGCAGCTGAATGCTGCAGCTGCAGCTGCAGGTGCCGGGAATGCTGCATGGGACTGCTGGATGATCGTTTCCTCTCGAATTTCCCTCGCTTTGGTCGTTAATGGCACGTCTTCTGGGGCTACCGGGACCGCTACCTGAATAGATTCAGGCTGGCTGAATTCATTGAGTGGGATAATGTTCTATCACCTTTTCGGGAAGAGTAATTCCATTGATGTCATTAAGCCCCACTGGTTGTTGAGGTGGAAATTGCAGCAGTATCACACTCCAGTTGGCCGGCACCTTGAAAACATCAGTATTACAAGGGTCATTCCCGAATTTCATGATTCGCAACAGGCAAACGAATAAAAAGCCTTTCAACTTACAGCCAGCAACATGTGTGATCCGCCTATCTGCACTCCATCTGCCATAGTGATGAATTCTCTAGAAAATGTATTTTTCAGGCACAGGACGCAGGCAGGCGGGAAGGTTGCGAAAGAAATAATGACAGACATTGAAATCTCGCTCCATTGACCCTACTTTGGTAGATAAATAATTGAATTGAACGAGAAGGAATCTCAATGGAGGTATTTGCTAGACAGCTAGCAGGAAATCGAAAATGAGGAAAGGCTGATGTGACATTGAAGCCTCGACTGCGCACGTTTCATCAGTCCTTGACGGAGGCTGGGGGGTGGGGCACGGATACAAAATGAGGCGAGCGACAAAAAAAGTTAAGACATTAGACATTAATTAGTTTCTTCCGAGACTCAGCCAGAGAGTACTGTGGATAAAACTTAACCGATACAATTAAAGAAACACCATTTATCTGTAAAGTTAACGAGTAGAGTTATCATCATTGGTTACTCGTCGCCGGTAAGGTCGATCACTTCAATTTGTCCATTGCTCTTCTCAATCTGGTCCCAACTGCACACGAGTAAAGACTTCTTAGCATTAGACTGATTGCTCTTCTGAATTTATGGTTAGTTCTCAGCCATTGGGGAACCAGCAAATATTCATACCTCCGCATGAAATCGCTCGTGTTTCTTCAGAAGGCATCGAGATGGCAAGCGCACTCCACAGTGGGAACAAATGTAGATCTCCTCTTAAATTGCTCAGGCCTACTTTGAATGGGAATGTGTGCATGCGAAATAGTTGTGATTCGGGCTTTACCTTTATAGGACAATGCAGTGGGTGGGATCTCCGGATGCGTATCCATTTGATGCTGCCTCAGCAGATACGGATATCGGAAGGACTCGCCACACGTGGGGCAGTTGTTGACGTATCGAGGACTTTTTGCGACTGAAATGAGTATTTCAAATACGCGCCGTCCTAAGACTCTCATTTCAGAACGCTTTCTCGTTGGTCAGAGCAGCGAAAGAGGATGCCTGGTCTGGACCGGTAAGAGAAAGTGCAAAATGGAGAAAAACGAAGTGACTGCGGGTGCTCTCCATGCAGCACTAGAAGATCAGTTGTTGTGATTCAGGCTGTAACTTTGGCACTAGGTCGGATGATAACTATTTCGCAATACCGTCTCTGACATAACAGTTGTCTCTCGCCTACTTCCGGTTCTCATCCGACCTAGCACCGTAACTTTACCTTTACAGGACAATGCAGTGGGTGGGATCTCAGGATGTGTATCCATCTGATGCTGCCTCAGCAGATACGGATAGCGGAAGGATTCTTCACAGTGGGGGCAGCAGTTGCGGTACCGAGGTCTTTTTGCAACTGGAATGGGACTCTCTAAGACTCTCTCATTCGCTTCCTCGTCAAATAGGCGAGAGAAGATGCCTGGTCTGGACCGGTAATTCATCTCAATATTTATTAGTGTCGCTGATCAGAGGGCCGTTCGTTTTGAAGTAAGAGACAGTGCAAAATGGAAATAAGACGAGAGAAACGAAGGGAGTACGGGCGCTGTCCGTGCAGCAGTAGAAGATCCCCTCACCTGAGGTCTCTTTCTTTTCATTCTTCTTCTCGGTTTCCATCTTCCTCTTCCACTCCTTTCGATGTTCCTTGTGGAATCTGGACACGTGCTTGTAGAGGGAGTGTAGTTTCAATCCATCCCCACAATAATCACACTGCACCTCTGAAACACATTTGTTGAATCATGAAAACCCTTTTGAAACGTTCGATTATTTTGGTCTAGTGCGGTCGAGAAAGTCATTTCTCGCCTTCCTAATCGTTTAGTCAAGCACCGCGAATAGCTATTTTCAAGAATAATCTGGTACAGGAGTTCACCTTCGTATCCTCTTCCCTTCTCCCTTTCTTTATCTCCGGTCCCGGTTTGCGGTTCTGGATGTGTCTTGCCTGAAAAGTGTACATTACTAGGTGACTTTGAAAGCCAAACGAAAGTTGACGAATGAAAGTCACCGTCATGCGCTAATTGATGGTCGCACAGATCCTTCCATGAACCGAACTGCTGGCCGCACTTGCTGCACATGTAGATCACTGGAGCTACTGTAGCAATGGTAGAATCGACCAGGGAGATGTTCCATTGTGGCTCCTCAACATCAAAAGTTATCTCAGATTTGGACTCAAATTGCTCACAGGTAGTCCCAGAAGTCTCGCCGGGGAAATGACACCCCATGAGACGAATCCGTGCGACGAATCTTTCATCCCTGCGGCAAATTGGTCTAATTCTTTAATCAATAAAGGAAGAATGAAAGAAACTGGTGAAAAAACCAATAAAAAACTGAGAATTGTGAGAATATTGAAGAGAGGACGAGCAAGGGATGAAACAGAGTGATGAATATGCACTCGTATCCAGGTAACGGCAATCAAATCTGAGTGAGAGGTCTTCTCAAGTACCCGAGCCGCGCTTCTAGAGTTTCAGTTAATGAGTACTCTCTCCATTCTGCGTGCTCTCTAGCAGCGTCTGAGTGACGAGAGAGCAGTAAGAAGAGAGAGAGAGCCCGACCCTTGCTCCATATTGATAGTTGTAGCGTCGTGGAGCTTCGGAAGAAGGTAGGAGGACTACAAGGCTACAAAAAGCGGAGCTGAATCGAAAGCTATGATTAGAATTTGATATTTTACGTCAGTGTATTCGAATGACGTGGACCATCCAGGAATCATTAGTTTTTATTTGATTAAGAGTAAGAAAAAAAGAAGAAAAAAGTACAATGGTAATAATCGGCAGTGTAGGAACAAGGACATTCGTTCAACGATTCGAAGGAATAAACGGATCCTTGAGAATTAGGAAGCTGACCGTAGCAAGACTGATTCAATGGTTCCTAATTGCCACTAGCGTTCTGGGGATTATTCTACAATTGCGAAAAGGAGTGAGTTAATAAATGCATACAGATCTCTAGGCTACGCCTTCTCTTTTTCATCACATCCCTGTTTCTCTATCTTCATCAGGAAAGTAGAAAGGGGCATGAGGTGGGGGAACCATTCAGGCAGCGGTCCGCCACTCAGAGCTTTCTTCTTCCTTGGCTTCTTTGGCGCCGGGACATGCTGGGGATCCTTCTTGCAACGTTTGTGGTGTCTTTCCAGACAGTGGCGGTAGTTGAACGCGCGAGGGCAGTGGGCACAGGCGAATGGTTTCTCGCCTGAAAATCTCTCTAACAACTTAGAAGAGGCCCCCTTCCTTCCAGCTACATCCACACATGTAACTATTTCGTCGCGCCTCGGGCGAGATTATTATTATTAATTGGGAACTTGGTTCTTTTGTAGACCATCTTTTAACCATCTGAAATGGAGTGGGATACGTACCTGTATGGTTCCTTTCGTGCCTCAGCAGTTGGTACTTCTGTCGATAAGCTTTTCCGCACTCGAGGCACTCGAATTTTGCCATTCCTGCAAAAAGAACAACGATTGATCACTCACAGATCGGCACTTGTGGAATTCCCCGGAAGAATGGTTAAGTTTCACTCATTCTTGAAAGGAGTTTCACTACCAATAACGCAGGGTTGGTGGTCGGGAATGGATGGAGGATATGCAAGACTAGACTCTCGTCCGGGGAACTTCACAGATCCATATCTCAATACTCACCAGTATCACTGCCTTCGCCAGCGTACTTGTCCGGATGGAAGGTCAAGTTGTGCGCGGCGAATGCCTTTCTGTTCTTCAATCGACATCCGCAGTGTTCACATTGTATTTCTGAAATAATTCTTCCAAATATAGTCACAGAATTTGCGCCGACAAAAGGAATGAACACTTACTATAATGGAACATCTGGTGTCCATTCAGCCCTTTCTTGGAATCGAACGTCCGTTTACACTGCTTGCATCGGAACATGTCTGCATCGTCTTCTGTTGTTTCTTCAGGAGCTGCAAATAATGCCAATATGTCACCACTCCTTCAGGTTCCTAGGAAAACTGCGAAGCGGCTAGGAAAAACAGCTAGGAAAACTGCGAAGCGACTTACTTCGTTCGTCAGGTCGTTCGTCACTATCATCAGCTGCAGATTCGGCATCATTGAAGTGAGAGTTGCGAGAGTCCTCGCTCTCGCGGGTGCGTCTCATCTGAAGAAATATATTGACTTGAGTCTCCTCATTCCTCATGCTCTTTCTCATCTGTGGATAAGGAGAGATCGAGACCGCGTATAGCAAAGTGGACAGACTAACGGGTGAAAGCAAGGACGTCTCACCATAGCCTCCCTCTCGATAGGCTCCGGATCGAGCAGCAGTTCTGCGTAGGGATCGGAGAGCTCCTGTAATATACTTGTCTTTTCTTTTTTAAATGTTCTCAATAATAACCTCAACGACCAAAGCAACATCAACGGCAATAACAACAACAATAACAGCAGTCCAAGAAATCAACTGACGTCATCAGACTCCATCAGTAGTCCCAGAGAAGGATCGTGGGTCTGTGTATCTTCCCAGAGTGCAGGAATTCCTTCGTTGGAATATAGTGGGTCGACGAAGTACTCATGTTCCTAAATCCCTGTTTATTCCAATGAAGTTTCGGCTTTTATCTTCGCTGCTTCATCAAGATGCATGAAACACTCACAATTATCACGTCATCGAAGTTGTCCGGTCCCCATTCGCTCGCCATAGCAGCTGTTGTGGAAATAGACTAACGTGGGAGATTATTCCGGGAGAGCGGAAAAGCAAGGCGAAATTCAATTCGCAATAGTGGCAGCAGATAGATGGGAGATAAGTGTGACTTGCGCGCGTCGCGAGAGTTTCTTCACTAGAGATGCACTCGTTTCCTGGCAACCGCCCCGTGAATTAAATGCTGTGCGGGAGGAGCGTGTTTACAAGTTGACTGCGTCATGATGGGTCTCTGCTATACTAGTAGGTGTACATCACCTCACATCAAATGGAATTTATCATGGGAGGCTCAATTGCAACGGAAATAATAGCGATGACTACGAGAACGGGGACGGCTGGCAGGAATCCTGAGACTATGAGATGTGAGAGGGATGTGTGGGAATGTCGGATTATCTCATACAATTGATCATAATCTAATTCTCTCTCGTTGCCTAGAGCAGCGAGAGAGTACGGGAATGTATGGGATAAATCATTTTTCTATAGGGTGCGAGGAAGGAAAAGTGGGAGGAACCAGAATGGTCGTTGAACTTGTTCTCGTCGGTTAAGCGCCGTTATTCATCTCCTGCTGCTTGCGAGAAGCTCGAATTCTCTTAAGTTCCAGCGGGACCTCCCTGTGCCCGTTTTTGCCCTGAATAGCCTTCATTAGGTAAGGGTAGACCTCTTGTACTCTAGAGTCCTGTGAGAACCCACTATCGGGCCGATGACTAGGCATTGTAAAATCCCCTTCGAAAGGGATGAATATTAACAGCAGAGTTTATGAAGGCGATGAGTAAGAAGGTGTGATAATTTGTACGCTTGCTCGCTCTATTTGGTAGCACTCGCCTCCCCTAGTACCACTCCACTACCCCCCTCCCCCCGCACAACTATGTGCGGATAAACATTATTATTAAATAGACACCAACCTTTCCGTGCACCGTCAGTCGGTGCTCCCTTCTCTCATCCACCCTGTCGAATGAGTCCCCGCAGTCCTGGCACTCGTACTTCTTCACGCCGTGTCGCTTGCGCGCGTGGGCTCTGAAATGCAATCCACAAGTAGACATCGGCCCTATGAAAAGACTTGGAATCTAATTGTAGAGCTATGAGGGTGATTTGCATCTTCAGTGCATGGGCTCTGATGAATGGTAACGGTTCCTAACTGTGAGCCTAAAGTTAAATGTAACCTGAGATTGCATTGCGATGCGAAGGTCGCCGAGCAGCTGCGACAGGCGAAACGGATCATTTCTGAAGTTATCCAATTTAGATCGAAGGTCACTAGTGCAACCATCTTCCACGAGAATTAAGACCATATTTATTTCAATTAGCTGCCTCACCATCCCAGGGTTTGCGCGGTCTCATGCACACAATTTCCCCTGTTCCACGATCTCCATCTGTAATACGACAATTTGTTGAGATAAAAGACGGCACCGGATTATCATCCTCGGATGATAACCGACTGGATGAGATGTGGAACTTTCTCAGTATTTCACATTACCACAGAAGTGATTATTCAAAAATATGAAGGTTCTCATTCAGTCGGTTCCGACGGTGATCATCCGACCTGGTGTCTAAAAGACCTACCCTGGCTGGCAGCTTCCCGTATCGTTGGCTTGATCCCCGGGTGGAAATGAGCGAAGTGGCTGGCGAGGGCCGTCTCCTTCATTCGCCGACCGCACGATGCGCATTGGACGCCTAAATTGAGGAGTAAAGTTTAAGGTACAGTCTGACTTCATGATTGGGCTCACTGGAGGACACTACTAATCTATCTCAATTGAGGGGCACTCATCCTCTAGAGCCCCCGTCTAATTTTTGTCTTCTCCATCACTCTGGATCGATACAAACTCCACTGAACGGGCGTTATACCGCGAGAAGACACTACTAATCTATCTTAATTGAGGACACTCGCAAATAATCTTCCCTACTCAGCCTATGTAACCAGCAATTTCGTACGGAACATTGCCCGTTCTATGATTGCCAGAAGAACAATGAACATTAAGATGCTGAGGGAAAAGAGCCCACCCTCATGCGCGATGCAGTGGCGATCCAGCGAGTACTTGTCGGTGTAGTACTTGCCGCAGGTGGCGCATCGGAAAAATGGTGCAGCAGAAGTTGCAGCAGCTGCAGCAGATCCATCGGCCAGAGTCTCGCCAATGTCCCACGGGCCAGCCGGAGCGGGAGAATATGGATAGTCAGGCCACTCTTCCCGAGTGCTGCTCTCCTCCACTTCGTAAGGGTGCATCTGCGAAGAAGTATGCTTAACGACAGGTGGTGTTTAGATGATAATTCAAAAATAGTGAATTCAAATAACAATACTATTCACACCATCCACACTCAAGGGAGCTGTCGGAGCCTAGGCCAAGAAGCAAAGAAGTATGACGTATCGGCTTACCGTCTCATCTTGCGCGTACTCCGGAGCAAATAATGGGGAGTGGTTTCCTTGCTCGAGGGGCTCATGGTAGGGATCGTGCGACTGGAAGAAAGTAAGTTACTACTCCGGCAGTGCAGTTCCCCGAGTAGGGGTATGTTTAGCTAGATCCCAAATCCCCATTTCACATGGTTTGAAGACATGTCTGCAGGTGTACAACACACCAGTAATCAGCGAGGGAAAGGTTCTCCTTAACGTACTTCTCCATCGAATCCTTCACTCTGCTCGTCATAAGAAGGATCGTACAAGAGTGGATCGCTCCAGGGAGTGGGCACACCATCGTTGAGGAATGCCTGGTTGGAAGGATCCTGGAATAGACAATCGCGTGTTTCACACCGGACAATAGATAGATTTCACAGCTCACCTCCGCTTCCCTGAGCGGGTCCGGCGTCCATGGGCGGCCCGGCTCCATGCCCCTTGAAGTTGATTGGACAGATAAGGCGTACGAACGCGGAGATACAGAGGCGCGCTACTAGACAGGTGTACAAGACCCGCAATTAACGAGAGTGGGGGGAGAGGCGTGCGATAGCGTGTTGTATCTTGGAGTGAACAGCGCGCGTCTCCCGGCAACGATCGAGTCGGATTACATAGACGTAGGCGCATGTACCCGAGTAAGGGAAGAGGAAAGAGAGGCGCGTATATCTTTGAGCCTAGTAACGCGCTTTGAATGAACAGCTCGCGCGTTTCCGAGCAACGAGCGAGTGAGATTGCATATGCGTAGTATCAACGAGATATAGAATAAACGAGAAAGCACTCGCTCGCTTGTCAGCGAGTGTGTCTCGTCCCTCACTGCTCAGACACCGACGTAAGAAAAAGCAGTGCCAGGACGTAAGAAAAAGCAGTGTCCGCCTCGTCAGGACAGGAAGGGAGATTATGCGTTTCGGAAATGGCATTATTGATGAATAAGATGGATGAGAGATGTAAATCCCCACGGCTCTCACAAGGGAAGGTCGCTATTTCGATATGGAGTTACCGAACAAGACCCTCATGGGTCGATAGAGACCCAAAACCTAAG
Organism: Pristionchus maxplancki; assembly: GCA_900490775.1. Lineage (NCBI taxonomy): Eukaryota > Metazoa > Nematoda > Chromadorea > Rhabditida > Neodiplogasteridae > Pristionchus > Pristionchus maxplancki. Next base: position 194,045 of record LS593721.1, read on the forward strand.
AACTTTCGCTTTGTTCAAAACTGCTTAATGCCCTCAGGGCACGAGAAAAATCGATAATTTTCCGCGCGTGTCGCACATTGACGACAAGACAGCTTCCAAGCGTCTCCATCTGCAAGCATCCGTGGCCTAGTGGTATGGGTTGCCGCCTCTATTTTGGAAGGTCGGGGGTTCGAGTCCTCGTCTCGACTTATTCTTTTGCAACATTTTTTCTTATTCCTGAAGTTTAGTATGAAATTATTTTCGCATTCATTCGCGAGAAATGCAACATTCTGAACTAGGACACGACGGATAATTCAAAGCACCTGCTATTTTACTTGATCTTATTATGGCGACCAGGCAAACACTGACACAAACGTCTCTGCCACTTTATGAAATCACGAAATGTTCTATGTATCAAAATAGACGACGGGAACTCTAAATTAAATGAGCAAAAATGAAGCAAAACAAAATGCTGAGGGGAGGGATCGAACCCCAGAACCTCTGCTTACCAGACCGCTGTCTTACCAATGAACCACGACTTCTTGCAGATGGTTCACAGAGAATGGGCACTAGTCTCTGCTAACCGAGAGATGCGTAAGACACGTGCGATTCTAATTATCGAGTTTTTCTCGTGCCCTGAGGGCATTAAGCAGTTTTGAACACAGCGAAAGTTCTTAGGTTTTGGGTCTCTATCGACCCATGAGGGTCTTGTTCGGTAACTCCATATCGAAATAGCGACCTTCCCTTGTCAGTAGATGTTTCTAGTCAAGGTAGAAGGAGAAGGAGTAACCCGAGGAATAAATTCCGGGCTTGAGACGAACAATTGATGAAACACCGTCATCAGCTGTGGGGTTTGTTGGAAGGGGATATGACTCGCCTTTAACCAAGAGAGCTCAAGACAGATAGCGTATATCGGGTGAAGAGAAGAGAGGGATTATCTGGCCTTGAGATAGCCAAAGCGTATCAACAGTGATATGAGAATTGACTGCGAATAACTAGAGATTGTTTATTATGAGTGCTACGTTCACCTCACATCATAACACAACATGAGGAAAACAGGGTCGAAACGAGTTCATTTCACTGAGAACATTATTTCTTGACGGAAAGCTGCAAACTAGGTCTCAATGAGCAAACTATTTACATGACGAAAATTTGGAAGACACAATGGATGAATTGACTACAATCAGTATCCCTATGGAACAATACAATTTCCCTGATCTGAATAAAATTTATGTCACGTTTTCGAAAATGTGTAACTCATGTGCGCTGTGACACGATGTTTCCTCCTTTCCGTGGCCACCTCGAAAGTCATCTCGCACTCCTTGCATTTGAATCTCTTCTCGCCATGTGCCTTGCGGGCGTGTCGCCTGAATGAGCATGGAGATTAGTCCCCAAGTTGCACACTCTCATTTGTCATCATAAAGGGCTCCAAGTCAGTAGCAGAAGAAATAATAGCATACCTCCGAGATCCGACGGTATTGAAGGTCACCTCGCATTCTCGACACTTGAACGGCTTTGGATCTCAACGTTTTGGAGAACATTCCATGAGATTCCAATCACAAAGCTCACCTTTTCGCTCCATCTTGACCCAGTCCATTCGTCCAGTAGTAGAGGCGTAGGGTGCTGTCCTCCGCTCCTTCGGCGTCTTCCCTTGATGGTAGATCCAATAGTGCCCATGGAGAGAGTTGGCATTCATGCGGACACCGCACGCGTGACACTGGACCCCTAAAATAAGATGAACGGTTGTTTTCAGACTCGTTGATGACTTTATATCTCTGTGTACTCACGATTGTGTGCTTTCACGTGGCACTCGAGTGCAAGCGCATCGTGGAAGATCTTTCCGCAGTAGGAGCAGAGGAATTTCTTAGTCGATCTTCTGACTGTTCTAGCCAATGTTTCCAAAGAGCTTCCGGCCTGCTTGTCGAGGATGTTATCCTGAAATGAGCGGATTAAATCCCTTGTTGATTGAAAAAAATAAACCCCCGGCTCCTGTTCTTCGTCAAGACTTCTCGGATCATCCATTCGTGGACATTCTCCCGATTGGGCGAATAGCTCATTCGGAATGGCCGATTGGCGAAACTAAAACGGTATTTTGGTTATGAATAGACGACATATCGACAACGTTATACCGATATAGACGATATATCTACCACTACAAAGACAATATGGAGATATTCCGACACAGATGAACCTACCGACGAGGGCGATATGATGCAATTAATTGCCTCATCGTACGACTCTTCTTGATACACTCCTGATGGATCGAGCAGGGGCGGCTCAGTCCATTCCAACGGCTCACCGAGCAATTGCTGATCGTCCATTAGTGGATTGAGCCTCAATCCAACGTCATTCCAGTTACTTGAGGCTACATCTTCGAGGTATAATCGCTCAGAAAATGGATCCACATGATCCTGAAAAAAAACTATTCAACGTTCTGCATGTTTATCATTGTTTGCTGAGGATTCGGCATAACACTAATAAAGGATTATGGAAAAGGACCTCCAAAGAATAACTCCAGTTGCTGATAGGTCCACTATCGACTACTGTTGGTTCATTTGTAGGCTGCTGCAACAAAAGATCTGTCAACCATTCTTTTTGGAATAGGAAACTCACTAGCTCCACATCATCGAATAGGTCGGGCCCCCACGGATCTTCGCCTTCCATTGCGATGTCGCGGGTAACACAGGTAATCAGGATAATGAATAGTTGAGAGATGGGAGTGGAGAAACAAATACAGCAGTGCAAGAGCAGAAGGACGACTATACTTCAATAAGGACTAATGGAAGGAAGAGAGAGGCATGAAATTAGTAGGAAGGATGCTTGCCTCTCTCCATATCATACTATTGGATATCTTCCAGGTTTCCAGGCAACATGATGTTGTTTGTGCGCTAAGTGTAAGTAGTAAATGCTATCGCACCTATCCGAGAGGCATTATATTATGAGGCATGGATCATGTGATAAACATGACAAGATTAGCGTGATCTAGAATTGATTCTCCATTCTCCATTCTCCATTCGTGCGCTCGCGACGGTCGGTCGACTCTCACCCCGCTCTCTTCCATC
>LS593721.1:222281-266388 GCA_900490775.1 Pristionchus maxplancki
GAGCTTTCCTCTTTCTAATTCGCTTTTGGAAAAGTTTCTATCATCATTTTGAGCCGAGTTATGATCATTTTGGTATGGCGAATTTCGCGAAAAACTACCGTATCCTCGATCTTTGAACTACCGTAACCCGAAAATGAGACCCGATATCAAAAATCCGGAAGCGTAGTTTGAAAGAGCATCGTTCATAGTACCTCACATATACTTTGTGGGCGGGTAGGACATATGTTTTGCTACCGCCGCGGGGCCTCTCAAATGGGTGATTCTCTCGCGATTCGTCTCATATGATGTTACACCCGATGAAGATTCCATATGTTTTGCTACCGCCGCGGCGTGGGTGATTCTCTGGCGATTCGCCTCATATAAGTCAGCGTCAACAATTTATTTTGCCATTCTAGCAATGTTTACTGTTCTTAACTGGTTTTTAGCCAATATCAACTCTTGAATATTTTTTGACAATTTTCACCGCTGTTTATTCGGTCAAAATGAGTTTTCAGAAATTGACACTTTTTATCGGTGTTTATTCCGTCAAAATGAATTCTCCCAAATTGACGCTTTTTACCACATTTTTTCTGTCAAAATCTATCGACACTTTTCACGCTGACTTATATCTTACAATCAGAACCCACTTTTCAGGATGACGACGAGATGAGCGTAGCTGGTCTCACTGCAGAAGAAGTGGATCTGGCCTCGTCGAGGTATGAGCAGATCCGGAATTAGGGATGCGAGTTCGGTATCGGTATTACGGCGACCTTTCGCTCACCCTCACTCTCGCTTAGCAAATTCGCTAGAGAAGAGAGAGAGGGCGGGGTTTGGGAGCGAATTCGCAAAGCGAGAGTGAGGGGGCGGGGCCAGAGAGCGAATTCGCAAAGCGAGAGAGGGGGGGGGGGCGGGGCTAGGGAGCGAATTCGCTGTTTTGCGCGATTCGCTTCCTCGCAGGGGGGAGTGTATTCCCATGTTTTGTGAGTGCAGGATTTGTTTCAGAAAGTGCTGGGAGTATCCAGACCAATTTTCACATATATTCGATTTGAATTTGCCGAAAGATCAGTGATTTTGTGAACTTTACCTATTTTTAGAGGTCTAAAGTGACCAAAATCGAGAGTAGGCTAATTCCCCGTTATAGATAGAGCTTAGCTTTTTTGAGAGGAAATGTAGAGCAGGATCTAATTGGGAAGTTATTGCAATCGGGAAGTGGTGCGACAAACGAGAACTGAGATATGCCCTTTTCCGTGAGACACTATGGCTCCGCTCACCTCGCATGCTTTTGGAGGGTCTCACGGGAAGTGGCATAGCTCAGTTCTCGTTTATCGCACCACTTCCCGATTGTAATAGCTTCCGAATTAGATCCTGCTCTACATTTCTTCTGAAGAGATAAGCTTAGGCTTATCTCTAGCCTAAGCCTAAGCTCTATCTATACCGGGGAATTAGCATACTCCCGATGTTGGTCACTTTGGACATCTAAAAACCACAAATTTTCACCAAAACTGCAATAGCTCTGCGAATTCACCTCGAAATCATCTGAAATTTCGTCAGGACACTCCTAGAACACTCCTAAGCAGATCCAGCACCAGCGAAAAAAGGAGCAAAAGACCATCCTCAAACGGGAGTCGAACCAACGCTGCCGACTCCGCTGTGTGGGAGAGCGTCCTTCTCTCTAGCGAATTCGCTGATCTCTCCCCCCTCTTTAGCGAATTCGCACTCTGGCCCCGCCCCCTCACTCTCGCTTTGCGAATTCGCTGTTTGGCCACGCCCCCTCTCTCTTCCCTAGCGAATTCTCTAAGTGAGAGTGAGGGTGAGCGAAAGGTCGCCGTAATACCGATACCGATTCGCTACCGACATCCCTATCCGGAATCTTCCTTGTTCCTAAATGACGGTTCGTGTGCCTTCAGATCTCGCCGTCTGGAGCTCTACAAGATCGAAGACAAGGTCTTCGATGAGTTCCCGGATGTGGAGAAGAACGCGGACATTGTGGGTTATCTTCGGTATTTGCCAGCTCCCTTGAGCAATCGATGTGTTTCACATCATCCCAATGGATGGACAGACAGATTCTGCACAAATATAAGAATGAAATCCACACGTTCAGCTGCTCATCGACCTTGCTGGGAAGCTCGGCAAGAGCCTAGCCCAGCTCATCGACGAGAACGACCGACAATGGAAGGCTCTGGAGGACATCGTCATCTCGCAAGCGCAAGATTCGGCTGTCGATCAACTGATGGAAAATGCGGGTGAGAATCGCGTTCCTGTGAATTTTTACTGTGCGAAGCCACCTGTAAATTTTTTCTTGCAGATTCAACCTTGCCCACATCAGATGAAGAGGATATGCGCCTGCTGCTCAAGCTCATCTCGTTCTTAAATAACGAGAAGAGCTTGAATAAGAAAAACACAACGAAGGGCAGCAATCTCAAGCGCGTCAAGCACCTCTTCAGGCAACTCAAGGTAACTCGGAATATTTGCACTTCCGGAGGTTCGATTCTTTGGTTCTTCGAGATGCATTGGCCGATTTTGCATTGCCATATTGCCATAGCACTCTCCTCACAGTGAGTTGGTTCTTGTCTATCGAGGAAGTGATTAGTAGATCCGTGTTCGAGGACGTGAACTCATGTATCATCTACCTAACGATCCTTCCAGGCTGAATCAGTCAATGACGCCGTCAAGAAGCTCTACGACAGGAATCACTTCCCTCTCCTCTTCACCCACGACAAGAAGATTTACCTCTTCTTGAGCTCTAGGTGGGAATCACATATCATTTGAATGAAAGTGAAATAACTGGGAAAATACACACCTGATTGCTTGGTTTCGCATCAAAGACACTATTGAGACTCGAGCAATTCATAGTGCATGCCTGCATCCAAATTTCATTCATTCATTCATTATTTATTCCGTCAGAGTTAATTTACAAGAGAAATCGAGAGAGTGGACCAGAGACGGAGGTCCGTCGACGACGTCGAATTTCGATTCCAGAGCCATCCCGATCGACGGCGGGCTCCGGAAGGCCGTCCTCTCCCTCGTCGCCGCCACTCTCCTCTTCGATGCCCAGATCGACGTGCGGGTCAGCGATGTGGTGCGCTTCTTCTACCGATCTGCGGGACTGCCCATCACGATCCCCAAGGAGACCAAGAAAGCCCTCGAGTTGTTCGGGCTTTAAAGTTACCCAACCAGCACGAAATTGACCTATTATTTTTATTCCATTTTTGAATAAGGAGTGGTGGAATTAGTAATGCTCGCGTATTATAAAAAGTCAGAAAATCACTAATCAGCGTAGAAACGGCCTGGAAACACTGGTCTGGTTCGGGCCTGAACCGCAGGCAACAGTGCGTTTTCGCTGGCTGACCCCGCCCACTTTCATTTTGGACTAATCTTCGAGTTTGGTCGGTCCGACAAAAGCGCGCCATTTTAAATATTTTTCGTCCTGGTTGGGTAACTTTAAGAGAACTCCCTCAATTCTTCTCATACTTCTAATCTGCCGTTGTTCCTCCCTACTTGTTCCCTCTTTCCTATAATGAGTAATAGTGCACTTTCCTTTTAATTACTATCTCGAGTCTTCAACTATAATTGCATGATGCAGTTGACCCTTCTTTGTTATTTCCTAATCTTGTTGTTCTTGGAGTTGTTTCGATCTTACCATACTCAGTTACCCCTCTCCAATGATCTGCCATTGTCCTTCCCTTCTTGTCTGATGTTTTCCCGGTTGCTCCGTGACTGCGACATCTCCTATTGCCCCTCTCATTCCGTCATTAGATATTTCACCACATTTTCACTACTTAGGCTCCATCATTTAATTCCTTCGAGAGCATAATCTCTTTTATTTTACTTCCCGAGCTTTACATTGAACGCTGTTTCACAGTTTGTCTGAAAATGAACAAAGAATAGGTGACCGCCCTCGCGCTATTTCTCTCTTGTTGTAACTTGCCAATATCATTCCTCAACATTTTCCATTGTCACTAATGCACTTCCCTGTAGATTCCTTATTGCTTCGTATTATTGTTAAAAATGAGACATTGGTAATACCAGAGCTATTAATAGTTCCTCTTTTGTCTCTATTTACCTGAAATAAAATGCCTAAACATGCTTTACATCTGCATTTCCACGTACTCCTGCTCCAGACAGCCAGCTCCAGTATCACTCCTGTGCTAAACATCATATCGTACTCCAAACGTTTGTAAAATCGAATCTAGGCATATTATGAAATTTCCATGCGTTAGGATGTTGGAATCATCATCGTCTCTACAGATCTGCATGTACCGTCTGCAGAACTTTCTGCTGCTGTAAAATCGAATCTAGACAGAACAACGGGAAAGTAGAAATAGAGATAACAGTAGCTCAGGAGGAGAGTTGAAGCGGTAGCCTACGTAGAAAAATATTGGTATCCTAGGGAGAAAGATCGATTGCTCAGGAGGAGTGATAGATACGGTATCCTAGAAAGAAAGATCGATAACTCAGGACGAAGAGCTCAGGCAGAGACGCGAAGCGCGGAAGGGGAGAGTTGTAAACAACGCTGGTTGTCTGCCGCTCTCGCCATTTTCACGCCCGAAGCTACAGTAATTCGCACGAATTGCACACTGATTATTTTAACAATGAAAAATATTTTCCCTTGCCAAGTAGGTACCACGGAGCAAAATTTCAAACTCTTTCTAAAAATCCAGTTTCGTTACTGTGGGGTGATAGCCGATGCAGAATCACGATAGCGGTTCCAAAATTTTAAAATATTCAAATATCAGCGAGTAATAGGTTATTATTCTAAGCCCCGCCCACCGTGGTGTTGCGACCGAAAGTGCGCCGTTCGCTGGGTCAGGAGATTTCCTCGGGTCAATTATTGTGATTTTCGTGTTAATTTATTTTCATTTTTCATTCTCTTGAATGGTAAGGATACACGTACCAGTCCAAAATTGATAAAATAAAATTGCTCATATCACCTTGCATATTTGGTATGAAAGGAATCTGTTTCTACCGTACACGGCAGACGACCTTGGTAGGTCAAAATGGAGTATTATCTTCAAATATCATCATTAGATCAATGTAATTTGCAACAAATTACTATTCCTAAGGTCGGTTAAAAGTCATTCGCCCTCTTTGCCGAGATCCCCAGCATGTAACTATTTACGGCAGTGGTAACTTCACAGCTGGTTTTGACAAGGTTTGCCATGTTAATTTTTTTCTGTTTAATGCATCGAAGTACCGGCACAGGTCATAGAACTTATTTAAATACAAATTGGAGAGGCGCATTCGCTGAGTCGTCAGAAAATGAATTTAATATTCAAAAGGGCCCCTACTTGAAAATTTCATTGACTGATTTGAACATGTTTGCCATGTTCGATTTTTCTAATTTTTTTAGTATAGCGTGTACGTATCCAGTACCTAATATCAAGCATATAAATGGAAAGGCGCATTCCCAATTAATCGATTAAACGAATAAAAATAAATTTTCAACGTTTATTTGAATTCCCGGGCGATTTCGACATTTCTCCGGTCGCAACCCTTTTCCCGGCTCTCGATTTTGAAATTCCCGGATAATGCCCCCTATTCCCTTGCATCATTTTTTTCGAGATTTTTTTATATAATTATACGCAAAAAGTATTCAAGGATCCGCTTTTACACGTAGCCCTTCTTGAACCATGTGGTCGCGTTTGCATGAATCATAGTGCAACCTCTTTATCAGTGGTGTAAAAGCGGTCTTGATACATGATGGATAGACTACAGTAGACAATCACTATGCAGCTACAATGGAGAGATGTGGTATATAAAACAGTACGGCAACTATGCAATAAATAACCGATAAGAATGATAAAGACAATAACAGGGATTAGGACATGCGAAAATCAACAACGGGGTTCAGAAACCAAACATAAATAGAGAAAGAAATGCCTATAGTACTCCTATCAAATAGTAAAATGTCAAAGTTAATCAAAAACAATGTTCCTAGATATACCTATCAGTCTCGTTTCTTGCTATCGAGCAGAATCGTGACGGGGCCGTCGTTCTCGATCGATACTGACATCATTGCACCGAATCGACCGTCCTGAAATCAGACTGTGATATTCCATGCAGCTCAACTCGAATTAGTAACCAGAAAGATCTACACAGCCAAAATTAAAGTACGGAAAAGAAGACTCAATAGTTCGTCTTATTTTTGATACGTGGAACACATTTTTCGGGATGCACGTATTAATAATTTAGAATGGTGCAAACTGCCACTCAGTAGGCGACATTGCCTCTTGATTCCTAGCCCACCTCGATCTTATCCTCCTGGTAGGCCTTTCGCATCTGCGCCAGGAAATCCTCGTAGAAGGGCTTCGCCTTGTCGGGTGACATGGCCACGTGGAAATCAAGCGAGTTACCCTGAAAGACTTGTCATCAATAAAGATTTCAAATTTCAGAAAAGTACCTTCAGGTATCCGTACAGCGTGAATTGGCTGACGCAGAGCACTTGTAGGTTCATGTCCTGGAAATTTTGCGGTTAAAATTCGGTTAATATATTATATCCAACCAAAGTCTAGGGTCACGGAAATCTTGTAAGTTGCAACAATTTTGTTCACTACATGAAACAAAGCAGGTAATGCAAAACACCCGGAAAGGCGAAAAGACGCGCACCTTCACTGACTTATCCCACTTCTTGCCCTCCTCCGAGGCAAAGAGGCGGGTGTTGAGGATCTTCCTGCAACGAGCAAATTTGACCAAATGAGAGGCTCAACAGCTTAAAAATAAAGGTAAAGGTAAAGTAGCGACCCGTATCAAAGAGATTTGACAGTCGTAAGACCACTCTTGCGGGGGCATACCGGTAAGGCCGGCTGCTGCACAGACCTACGTCACCCATACTGGTCAGGCTTCTAGGGGACGTTCACCTTTCGTAATCAATGTCGCTATGTCCTTAAAAATAGACGCTAATATTAAGTGGAATCCTCCACCACACAGAAATGCTTGTTGCCACATGAAGGAAATGAGCAATGCACTAATTTGTGACGGGTTTAAGTAGATTTGGAAGGTACAAACGATAAAATATTAAAGGTAAATTGAGCTCACCGGATGATGTACTCAACGTCGTCCGGCCCGTCTTCTCTGTTGATACCTACGAGCACGCAGAGGCCGCGGTTGATCGACCCGACCTTAATGTAAAGTTAATATAATAAAATTAAAAAGATCAAAAGTATCTTAAAACTTTAAAAAGTAGAAAATTCAAGCTTCGGAAGAGACAACTCACGATATCGCCTCCAACAGTGACGCTGGCCTTGGTCACCTTCTGGATTACAGCACGCATGCCTGTCTGCGAAACTAAATTGAGCAGGAATGAACTACAAAACGTTAAAAATTTAAATTTAGGGACCCTTATCCGGGAATTTCAAAATCGAGAGCCGGGGAAAGGGTTGCGACCGGAGAAACGTCGACATCGCCCGGGAATTCAAATAAACGTTGAAAATTTATTTTTATTCGTTTTTTCGATTAATTGGGGATGCGCCTTTCCATTTATATGCTTGATATTAGGTACTGGATACGTACACGCTATACTAAAAAAATTAGAAAAATTGAACATGGCAAACATGTTCAAATCAGTCAATGAAATTCTCAAGTTGGGATCCTTTTGAATATTAAATTCATTTTCTGACGACTCAGTGAATGCGCCTCTTCAATTTTGCATTTTAATAAGTTCTATGACCTATGCCGGTACTTCGATGCATAAAAAAGAAAAATTTAACATGGCAAACATTGTCAAAACCAGCTGTGAAGTTACCACTACCGTAAACAGTTACATGCTGGCGATCTCGGCAAAGAGGACGAATGAGTATTAACCGACTTTAGCAATAGTAATTTGTTGCAAATTACATTTATCTAATGATGATATTTGAAGACCATGCTCCATTTTGACCTACCAGGGTCGTCTGCCGTATACGGTAGAAACAGATTCCTTTCATATCAAATATGCATGGTGAGTTGAACCATTTTATTTTATCAATTATGGAATGGTACGTGTATCCTTACCATTCAAAAGAATGAAAAATGAAAATAAATTAACATGAATATCACAATAATTGCCCCGAGGAAATCTCCTGACCCAGCGAACGGCGCACTTTCGGTCGCAACACCACGGTGGGCGGGGCTTAGAATGATAACCTATTATTCGCTGATATTTGAATATTTTAAAATTTTGGAAACGCTATCGTGATTCTGTATCGGCTATCACCCCACAGTAACGAAACAGGATTTTTAGAAAGAGTTTGAAATTTTGCTCCGTGGTACCTAATTTAAATTTAGTGTAAAAATAAAATTAGTTCTCGTTTGCATTTTATAGCGGCTTTGCTAGATACCTACGGTGGTCTGCCTTTAGTGATATCTCGACACAGACTTACAGTAATATTTGACAACACCAGCTGATTTCATTTTTCACTGAAATCAGGGATTACCTCGCTTTATTGATTGAATTTGCGCTCTTGCGTTTTATGAATGCCTCTCAATAGTCGCACACGACTGTTTTTTACGCTTGCCAGTCTACTAACACCTTCCCACCTTCCGTATTGCCACCTTTACCGATCAGTGAACTATCTCTTGTTCATGTTTCTCTCCCTCTTTCGTTTTCTTCTTCTCTCTTTTGCTCAAAACACGCGCAAGACGTTTACAAAGCATTTAAATGTTCTGTTCGTTCACATTGTTCATCACGATCAGCCAATTATTGCCTGTACCACTTTGTAGTGTGCCTCCTTCGTGCTTTCAAAGTGTGTATCGACTGCCAGCTGAGCCTCTTTCCGCACAGAATATTTCGCAAGATTTCTCAGTCGATATATCGTTACTTAACTCGTTTCGGAACATATTGTCGTCTTGATTGAGCTCCCCCCCTTTCCAGTCGCCCCTTGCTGGGTAGTAGTATCCCACCATCGGCGCGCGATGCTGAGCACACTAGCCGCTCGGGCATCGACATGCCTCCGCTGCGGGCTGCTCAACGCACCCAGCTCCTCCGCTGCCAGGTTAGCGTCATTTTGAAACACAAAGCACAGGGGTTTCCTATTTTTTTCCGGCACCTTTTGACTATTTTATGTTACACCGTTGAAGTCACACTTCATTGTATTACGTAGTTTCGCTGATCAGAGACAATCGGAACATGCGGAGAGTGTAACAGTTCAAAGTGCGGACAGAGAACGCGTATCAGGCTGACGTAAAAGTGAATGAGCACGATAAAGATGGCAAAGAGTAGTTTAACACTTCAAAGTGGTGATAAGCTTTTGCAAAGCGAGCTGTAGAGAAGTAAGGCTCACGCAAGGGTGAATGGAGACAACTACAATAAGTATCTATCGTTGCAAAGTATCAAGTATCACTATCTACGAGACACGATCAATCAATAATTAATTATTAATTATCGATCAATCAATAATTAATAACCCAATTGCAGATCCGCATGCTTCTCCACATTCAGCAACACTACGCGAAGGAAGATGCTGCAAGTGGGCAAGAAACTGCTCGCGCAACCTATCAGAAAGTGGGTATTTGGCTAATTTTTAAATTTAACCAACTGAATTATATTTAAATATGTATATTTCCTTGCAGTGTCGCGGTAGTTGACACTAAGCGTGCCTCTGCGAAGCTCGGTCGATCCACATGGAAGGTATGCACTCAATCCAGAAAGAGTAGTCTATTTTTCACTACTTGAAATTGGAATGCTTGAATAGGTAGTGAGCACTTACTATAGAAGCAATGGCTTCACTCGTTCGCCTATAGAAATTTGTCGAAATATTACCAAATTTCGACTCTAGGACCTGCGAGCGATCTTCAAGCTGGCCGGCCCGTACAAGGGCAGGATCATACGTGAGTTTTTTTTTATTCGAAAGAGTTTATTTGCAATCCAGTCCGATATTGCGTTCAAACATTGATATTGGTGTTTTTGTTTTTAAAATTGGAGAAGCTACCTATATTGATCGATCTGCAATTCATCAGTATTCGAGCAATTCTTGAATCCGGAAAGTACAAGGTCGCAAAATGAATTACCTTTATAATAGAATGTCCAAATTACGTTACTGGCTCATTCGATCGAGCGTATTTGAGCCGAGAATGAAACCGCAAAGTGCCTAATCATTTGTTGATTCGTTCATTGCAGTCGGTCTCTCCTTCCTCGGCATCTCCTCTTCCATCTTCCTGCTCACGCCGCGGACACTCGGTCAGTTTTTTTCATATTTATAATAAATTTAAATTTTACAAAATTAAATTAAACTTGGCACTCTAGAGCTCGAGTTGATTGGTTTGTATCAGCCTATTCAAAACAATATTGAACGTGTAAAGAACGCTCGATAAGGTGGCTTTTATGCGGCACGAAATCGCCGAAAAAATGAAACCATTTCAATCTGCAGGCAAGCTGATCGACGAATTTGACGACACGAAGAAGCAAGAGGCGGGCAAGGAAGATGCCACACTGCTGATGGCGAGGTGATTAGGCTAATAAGACTAATTAATTAATTAGGCATTTGCTAAAATATCAATCCTTGTTACAATTAGTAATTTACCTCCCAGTTGGATTCGTGGTTCATAGGCCATTCTTGTTAATGGTTGCATTAGTTCTCCAATTTTTCTGTGTCAGAGTTTGATTGTCTAATTTCTCCGATAAGAATATGGAATTTTCGGTTTCCAGATACTTCAAGGAACACCCGGTCGCACTAGCTGGAGTGCTGCTGCTTGGTGCTGCAGCAATTGCAGCCAGGGTGTACTGCATGCACACCGCAGGTACGGTAGAGACACGGTATGCAGATTGCTGGATACGGTAGCGAATGATGTAGGGGTGGTGGAGCCATGTGAGGTCACGCGCCTTGCAGCCAGCCTGCAAAACATGATTAGATCGTGTTTTTGCGCTCGTGGCTAGTGTTAATATTTGCATAATCTTGTCACGCTGCAGTTTTCACCCTTCAAAGACATTTTTGGTTTATTTATACGCGCATGGGTACGCTTAATTAGCAGCAGTTGAATCATTACTGTTGTTAGCATTAATGATGATTATTAATTATCTAATTAACTAATTATCACTAATTGTCAGGCCAACTCATCATCAACGACCTGCGCAAGAAGGTGTTCGCATCGGTCCTGAAACAGGACATGAAGTTCTTCGACAAGAACAAGGTGGGATTGAGTTTCATTGCTACTACTACTTTAATCTGTCTCTCAATGCCCAATACGCCTTTCGCGAACATCAGAAACATGCAATCTTATAATTTACGAGGTGATTTGGGTTTCACTTTTGTCTGATAAGCTATTCCTACTGCGACGCATCTGATATACTCCGAGCGTCTGTCTACCGTATCCCATTCTGTCATACCACATTCTACCGTAATTCTCAGGTCGGCGAGATCGTCTCTCGTCTCTCGACGGACGCCCTCATCGTCGGCTACTCCGTGTCGATGAACCTGTCGGACGGCGCGAGGGCACTCGTCACGTGTCTGGGCTCGGGATCCCTGATGGTGAGTGCCTATCGGTGCTAACGAGCGGAAGTCTGGATGCGGAACAGGGAAATTTATTGCTATGTAATTGCGCAAATTACGAATTGGTTGAAAACAGAGATCGTCTATGTAACTGTATTAGATGGTATCGGACTGGCTTTGAGTTTCGCGTGAAACAGAAAGGTACAATGTTGAATTTATCCTAATTGCAGGTGTACACCTCGCCGGCGCTCTGCAAGGTCATGTTCTTCGTCATCCCGATCATGGTGATGCTGATTTAATTATTAACATTTAATTATTTTTTTGTTTTTATTTTATTTTTTGCAACAACTATCGAGGATTTAGTGAGTAGAGAGACATGGAGACGTATTTGGGGTGCTTTTGGAACTAGGAATAGTCTGGTAGGTGGCATGGTCTGATTTATTGATGGTCTAACTATTATTAATAATCATTAATAATAATTATTCATAAATAATAATTAATAACCGTAATCAGGTGGGGACGTTCGCTGTGTTCGGCCGGCTGCAGCGCAAGTACACACTCGAGATGCAGGATGCAGTGGCGGCTGCGAATCAGGTTATCGATTGATTATTGATTGATTGATCCGTCCGGGACTCCGGGGGTACGGTAGGACACGGTTCTTGGTTTACAGTAGACGACGTGGCCGTCTTTGGGATGCGTTTGATGTTTCGAAACCTGGTTGACTGATGTTTCGATGACTATTCACGCCTCGATTAGCGCATATGCGATGATACTGAAGACTTCAAGTCAGTAAAAATATTATTTATGTTTTTTCAGGTAGCCACAGAGCGACTGGGATCGGTGAAGACGGTGCGCATGCTGGTCGCCGAGCCGAAGGTGAGGATTGTTGTGTTATTGTTATTGTTGTTGTTGTTGTTGTTTTTTCTATCTAGAACACTCGAGGGCTTGTCATTATCTAGTTTCACGATGCTATTCTAGCTGAAATTGTATTGGTGCTTCGATAAGACGTTCACTTCGTAGGCACAAATAATATTCCCGGAAACAGCTTTGTAGGAACCCGGTGCTTTGGCGATTCGCTTTGGGTGCAAGGACTCGAGGCCATGATCGATTGTATTACTACTGACGTAGATTTTTTTTAAGTTACAATAAAACCAAGAATACAATTCAGGAGCGCGCGGCGTACGGCGCCAAGATCCAGGACATCTGGGACATCTCGAAGAAGGAGGGCGCTGCCAAGGGAGTCATGTTCGGATCGGTGAGTAGTGATGGGAAGGTGAAACACAAGCCTGGAGGACAAAACACCATGAAGTGTCAATTGTGAATTTCGAAGAAGGGAGTCATGTTCGGATCGGTGAATAAGGGGCAGTGATGAAACAACAATCTGTTAGAGGCAATTGTGGGCAATGGCTTGGTGCTAGAATGCGGCACAGAACGGAGGGGGTGGGGGGCGCCGGAAAGAGTGCCTTGTTCGGATCGGTGAGAGTTATTGTATGCCTGCGGGGTGCGTTGGATCAACGATGGTACTTAGTTTTTCGCACGTTGACAAATCCCTGGTTTTTTGGCGGTGCATTAACTTTGATTAATTTCGATGTTGACGATGTACTGAGTTGTATCCCGAACCCCGTACCTATAATAGTTAGTTGCAGCTCGAATTCACCTGGTGGGGAGTTGCGAAATGGCTCCGCTCATAAATATCCGCTCCCCTTGCAGTTCCAATTCACCGGGTACATGGCGCTGTCGACGATCCTCTTCTACGGTAGCACACTCATCTCGAAGGGACTCCTCACTTATGGTGGGTTACTGTGCCCTGGGATACGGTAGCGGTAAGTTACTGTGCCCTGGGATACGGTAGCGGTAAGTTATTTGTATGGTATGCGAATGCCTAACGGACTCCTCACTTACGTTAAAGAAATTGTTCTGTTACAATAAAGGAATGCAAGTTCTTGTCGCCTAGAGTTGAATTACCGGGCTGAATCGTGTTTTTCTAACTAGGCAGATTGCGGGTGCGAGATTCTATGAATACTGAGCAAGTGGGGGATCATCATTGCATGGTTCACTTTTGTTGGCTAAAATGCGGACTTTCAACAACATTTGAAGCACTTGGCTATTTCTCTTTTCCGATTCGTAAACGCCAATTCACGAATCCCTCAGGCGAGCTCTCCTCCTTCTGTCTGTACGCCGTGCTATCAGCGGCGTCGCTGTCGAACATGTCCGGATTCTTCGTCGAAATCATGAAGGTATTGTTGTAGTTGTTGTTGTTGTTGTGGTTGTTATTGTTGTTATTATTGTTATTGTTATTCATTGACAGGGTCTGGGCGCGTCTGCTCGCCTCTTCGAGCTGCGCGATCAGAAGCCGATGATCCCGCTGGTGGGAGGCATCAAGAAGGAGAATGTCGAGAAGGAGATTACGTAAGGATGATGAAACCTGGATGCTGTCGTGGTGGTTTGAACAGCAAATTGAGTCTAAATCATCAGCTGGAACGACAAATGCCCTCCAAAATAGTACATTTACAGCTTCGAGAACGTCACCTTCGCCTACCCCGATAGGGACCGCCTCTTCTCGAACATCTCCTTCCAAGTGCCCGCAGGTTCGTGGTTTCAATAAGTGCAATTCTAAAGTGTTAACTCTGTGAAAACAATGTTGGTGGAGTTGGTATTCTTATGATTAGAAACACCTTTCAACCTATCTTTTTTGCTAAAACTTGTTATCCAAATTCAGGGTTATCCTTTGGGCATGATGGGAACATTGAATGTTGTCTAAAACAAATAAAGAAGTCGTTTCTATGCAGTTTGTTTCAAGTAATCAGTTAAAATTAATAATTCTAATTATTTATATTTAATTTTACCCTTCAGGCAAGATCACAGCAGTCGTGGGCCCGTCGGGCAGCGGCAAGTCGACCATCGCGAGTCTGATGCTCAGGTGATTGAATGCTACATTTGATTCAGAGCGGATTGTGCTAGTGGTTCATCGGGAAATTAGCCCGGCGGTTGCAAGTGTCACTGGGAGTCGAAGAGCGCTCAAAATAAGAACGCGATAGTGCTTTCAGCGTCGGCATTTATAAAAAAAACCCATTAAACGTCTCTTTTTGAAAATGTTACTATTGCGAGTTACATTTAAGCGAAAATGTAGCTCGCTAATTAGCTGATTAGCTTCCTATTTCAGGCTGTACGAGCCGGACAGCGGGCGCATCCTCGTCGATGGCGTCGATCTGAAGGACATGGACCCGTCGGTGTGGAGGAGGAACATCGGCACTGTCGGGCAGGTATGACGCTCTCCTCGTTTAACGTGCTATCTCGCACTGTCTGTCCAGTGATTGTTGAGCTTCATTGGTTCCTTGTATTGGAGAGCCAGGTGCTGTGATGATAAGCACTTCAAGTTCCCGTTAGTTTACAATTATCAATCCCGGCGTTCGGCTGCTTCAACCTGTGCTCTTATTTGCTGGAGATCTCCTGTTACTTCTGTTATGCTTGAATTTTAAATTATTATTATTATTTTTATTATTGAGTTAATTAATTAATTTGCAGGAGCCGGTGCTCTTCTCGACGAACATCCGCGAGAACATCGTGTACGGCGCCGAGCATCCGGAGCAGGTCACGGAGGCGCAGGTATATGAGACACTATCTGAGAAAATCGAGCAATTTTACCACCTGTCCGTACAGGGAAAAATAATAAATTCTGAAAAAATGGCCTTACGGGTAACTTTTGACGTAGAACTCGAAAATCGACCTTAGAAAGCCGTATCTGTGAAACATATTTAGGTATGGTGCGCCCCACCTGGTCGGGGGGTATGAGCTAACTTTTTAACGAGTAATCGAATCTTCACCAAAATTGAAGGTTTTCTAGATAATAATGAAAGAAACATTTTTACAGAAGAAAATGAGAAATAAGCTCGACTGGGAAAACAGTTATTTTTGTAAAAAAATGAAAATTATTTTTTCTATTTTTTATAATTTTCTCTCGCACTTCTAGATTATTTTATTTGATTCCTCGTTGATTTTTACATCTAGGGTAATTTTTCCAGAAAATTTGACGACTAAGTATATCTTCAAAAATCGCCCGGAAGAGCGACGACCGGTGGTGCGCGCGTCAACAAGTTGTTTACACTCTTTCAGTATGACGAAATACTCACTCAGAATTGTCATAATTTATCCTTAATTGAGTTTTGAGGCAAAATGGAAGCCAATTTACTTCAATTCTAGGACTATTTAGTGACATTACCTTGTAAATGGACGAATTCAAACATAGTCAATTTCCGTCAAGAATGGCATGTGCAAGTTGCTACAAAGATTGCCAATTTCTTTTTTAATGTGTTCTTCGCAATATTATATGCCTTATTGTCTCAAAACTCAACCATGTTCTCAACCTTCTGAGTAATTGGCCAGTACAGTGAAATCACAATTTTGCCAAAAGGACGATTCATGGAAAGTTGAAACTCTACAATCAAGTTTATGTGATTTGAGGATGCCAAAAATTATTTTCACAGCACTACTTGAAGCCAATGTACCACAATAAATTTCATTGAATGTCGAAATGAAATTTTTAAAAATCTTATTTTTGATTTACAAATATTTGTATTTCAACTCGAAAAATGTGGTAAAACATGAAAATATTCTATGGGAATTTATTTATTATTATGTTTTTGTATTGATGGCATCATTAAATCACATAAACTTGATTGTAGAGGTTTAACTTTCCATGAATCGTCCTTTTGGCAAAATTGTGATCTCCCTGGACTGGCCAATTACTCAGAAGTTGCCTACATGGTTGAGTTTTGGGACAATAAGACAATAACTATTGCTAAGAACACATTAACAAAGAAATTGGCAATCTTTGTAGCAAATTGCACATGCCATTCTTGACGGAAATTGACCATATCCGAATATGTCCATTTACAAGATAATGTCACTAAATAGTCCTAGAAATTACGTTTATTGGCTTCCATTTTAAGTCAAAACTCCATAAAGAATAAATTATGACAATTCTGAGTGAGTATTTCGTCATACTGAAAGAAAGTAAACAACTTGTTGACGCGCGCACTACCGGTCGGCGCTCTTCCGGGCGATTTTTGAAGATATACTTAGTCGTCAAATTTTCTCGAAAAATTACCCTAGATGTTAAATTCAACGAGGAATCGAATAAAATAATTTAGAAGTGCGAGAGAAAATTATAAAAAATAGAAAAAAATAATTTTCATTTTTTTACAAAAAAAACTTTTTTCCCAGTCGAGCTTATTTCTCATTTTCTTCTGTAAAAATATTTCTTTCATTATTATCTAGAAAACCTTCAATTTTGGTGAAGATTCGATTACTCGTTAAAAAGTTAGCTCATGCCCCCTGACCAGGTGGGGCGCACCATACCTAAATAGGTTTCACAGATACGGCTTTCTAAGGTCGATTTTCGAGTTTTACGTCAAAAGTTACCCCTAGGGCCATTTTTTCAGAATTTATTATTTTTCCCTGTACGGTGGTATGTGAATTCTCTCAGATAGTCTCTCATATAACTTATTGTTAGGAGAAGAGCGCGTACTAGAAAGATGTTTCCGAAGCCGCGTCGAACGAGCATGAGAAATGGAGAGCTTGTAGATGTTTTTGAGAAGGTGACCTGATGATGCGCGTGTTTTACAAATATAGACAAGCACAGTAGCAATAATGTTTTCTCTCCTAATAAATCAATTTCAATCGTTCGAGCGTATTCACATGGACATCATTGTTGGCAGCAGCAATACCCACCCGGTTTTGTTGAGTTTAGCCCACCCGATTCTCATACATTTATAGTAAAATGAGGCATTATCCCTTTTTATTAGAATATTTTAGTTTCAAACCCACCCGATATACATATCCCAGCAACAACTCCAGCTCATGTATGAGCGTATCCCTTGCTGAGTCCAAGTATGAAAGATCTTGGCCCGATCAGACAACGAGCCGGATCAATATTATTAATTATTACTATTTTTCCAGATCGAAGAGGCGGCGAAGCAGTCCAACTCGTGGGAGTTCCTGCGGAGGTTCCCTGATGTGTGTAATTTTTTTTGTTGTTATAAATATGAAGCGTATTTCAAATTGGTCAATTGAAGTCTTGAAATCAGGGTTCGAATAGTGTGTCAAAAATGACACAAGCATACCATTTTTTGAAGGATGAGATGAGAAAATTTCAAAAAACAGACCACTTTTGAATGGAGAGGAGAGGATTTTTTCGAAAAGCACACCACTTAGGGGTGGGTGGCGACTTACAAATTTGAAAAGCAGACCACTATTCAATGCTTTGATGACATAGGTATTCGACCTATGCTCGAAATAGGATGTAGGAGAGATCAAGCTGCAATTTAGTGGTGTAGATTGCTGGGTGCCTAATGTAAGAGCTATTCTCATTAGCTTGGGAGCGTTCATACATGACCATCATTGTTGGTAGCAGCAATACCCACCCGGTTTTGTGGAGTTGAAACCCACCCGATTCGGATACAGTTGTAGGAAAACTGGGTGTTTCCCTCCAATTGTGGCGTATTTTCGCTAGAAACCCACCCGATATGCCTACTCCAGCAACAATCCCTGCCCAGGTATGGGAGCGTTTCGTACTGGAACGTAATTGAGTTGACAGCAAGATGTGCCAGCACTCCGAGGAACGTAGAAATTTGTTTTTTTTTCGGCAATACAGGACCGTAACATTGGTTTCTGGAGGGATATAGAATAGTTGAAACACAAATTCTGTGGTGAGGGACTCTTGAAGAGGGGGGAAAGGGGAGGCGGTAAGATAGGGCGCTAGGGCACGGGGAGTTGCGAGAGCCGGAAAATCAATACTACCGTAACCCCTCAACCAATCGATTGCAGGGTCTCGACACGCAGGTGGGCGAGCACGGATCGACGCTGTCGGGAGGCCAGAAGCAGCGAGTGGCCATAGCCAGGGCGCTGGTTACAGTAAGCGAGGGGGTTATTGATTGATTGATTGGAGGGAGTATTATTGATTGGAATTGGCGTGATCAGGACACTCGTAGTTTGGAGATATCCAGAATATCCGCCTAGAAATCCGCCACGAGCCAAATACATTGTCTGAAACATGAAGTGGACAACTTTCTCAAAATAAAGTTTTTATTGTAAATAGGACCTCCTCGTAACAATTGGTTGTGGACGATTCTATGTTTCATAGATGACACATGTACCGATAGGTTTAGGAGTGGTAATGGGTTGCCTGGTAATGCCGAGGAAGTTCTATTTACAATAAAAACTTTATTTTGAGAAAGTTGTCCACTTCATGTTTCGGACAATGTATTTGGCTCGTGGCGCGGATTTCTATTACAACAGTGGCCGTAGATCTCTGATTTGAAAAGAGGACTTGAAATATTTCCCGATTATTTCAGAACCCGCGCATCCTGATCCTCGACGAGGCGACGTCCGCCCTGGACGCCACCTCCGAGTACCTCGTGAGGGTGGCGCTCAATCGACTGCTGGAGAACAGCCAGCAGACCGTGCTGATCATTGCGCATCGGTGAGTGTAAAAAAAACATAAAACATAAAAAAACATTTAAAAAACATAAAAAAGGGTACAAGTAGTTAGGATTTTCCACGCAAGGGCAGGCTGTGCCACCCCTTCGCCTGTTTGCAGCTATCCTGGGACGACCAGTGGCTGTTGCGAGGCTTTTGTTGCGACGCATATTACCAGTAAAATGTAGGAAACAATTGTACGGGCAATTCAAAAAATGACCTGGTGCATTGCTGGAGCGCTTGTGCTATGTGACAAGGGCCTGTGGCGATTCATCAATTCGAAGAGTACTTTGACGAACAAAAAATGCTATTAGATCGCGACATTTCCCCTTCTCCGTTGGGTTTGCGAGATATTTTATACTATTCGAAAGAGTCAGTGATTTTTTTTCACCATTGCTTCATAGACTCATACTGCTTCACTTCTATAATAAGAGAGAGGCAAAATCATTAAATGATCCATGCTGTTTGCAAGTAGTTTCACTGTCGGAAAGACCAGAAAGAGGCTTGTGGCTAGGTGCTGCATCATGCCTTCTTAGATTAATTCAATTTCATGTTTCCAATGACTTTATTGCTGCTGATTTAGTTATAATATTTATTTTAATAATGTTATTTCCAGTCTGTCGACGATCAAGCACGCCGACCAGATCGTCGTCATCGACCAGGGCACGGTGAGTGATCTTTGATCCTTGATCCCTGTAGTTTGGTCTCTGAACAAAGAATGAAGACTCATAGGTGCACTAGGAGGATTGAGGGTGCGCAAATAAAATAACAATGGGAGTTGCGGGACAGGTTGATTAGTCCTTTCCTTTCGCCGCTAAAAAAGGTATATTGTGGAGATCCAGGAATGTTGATGGTTTGAGTGCGTGGTATTGTTTACTAGGTGTTCTTTCTTATTGTTATTGGTGACAAAGGTGTTCTGATGATCTCTGATAGTGCTGTGGTTGCATCAGTCATCGTTATCTTCTAAAATCAAAGACGCACCCCTCGTTCCGCGCTTGTTGTGGTTGGTACGGGAACGATAATCTTTTTATTTCGCCATGACCTCTCACTGGTCAGACAGTGCGAGATAGCGTGTGGATTGAGGAGGGTCAGACGGTGGAATAAAGCGGATCGTAGTGATACTGGCGCAGTCTGAGCGCGAGCGAGGTGATAGGTGACGGAAAGGAGCTGATAAGGGCAGGCGGTGATAGTGGAATGGATGGGAGAGGTCAGCTGACAGGGGAGAGCAAGGGAGGGGAGGAAAGCCAGGCGGCGTTATGAGAATGGGACCAGGGGGTTTGTGGTTGTGAAAATATCATGAATTCGAGAGTGGAGATGTGAGATTGATACTTCTGCGATTTAAAAAAAATACAATGTGAAATGAAAAATCAGGAGGATAGATGTAGCAGCGGGAACGTAAGTGTCGGAGCAAAACGGGGGATGTGATTGTTTCATGCCATAGATCAGAACTCGCGAAATGATAAACGTATTTGGCTGCGGTTTCATGCGTGTGTTACCTATCTGTTGGTTTCTACCTACTCTGCATCAAGGTTGAGTGACGGGCAGATTGAGAAGGTGGTATGCGGTTGCGAAGCCACAAGGAATAGGAGAGCGTTGATTAGGGATTGTTATATACTCGTTTTTGAATTAAATTCTTCTACAGTACCTCATTACCATCACAATCGGTTACGAATCAATATATTTCAGGTAGTAGAGAGGGGCACGTTCGATGAGCTCGTCCAAATCGACGACGGCGTCTTCAAGAAGCTCGTCGAGAAGCAGACCATCGGATGGAATGGCCCGGCCTAGGATACCGTAACCCTACCGTTCCCCTAGATTACAGTACCCAGTCATACTGTAGCTATACTTTGATCATTCGATAGCGTATCCCCACTACAGCACCTCCAGATACCATAGCCATCAGAGGTAGCCCTACTGTGCCCCTAGAGACTAGCAGCGGTCTGAGTCTCTCCCCATGTACCGTACCCTCGTAGAAGAGTACAGTACCCCACTACAGTAGCTGCCATTGATTAGGATTTCTCACATGTTTCGTTTTTGTTGATTTTTTGTGTTCGCATCCTTCACTTGTCACAAGAAAAGAGCTCAGTCAATTTCCCTGATTTGATCCGTGATTGTCGCCCGATTATCGATTTATTTCCTCTTTAACCTTTCTATATTCACGGTGATCCACTGCTTTCTCTGCCTTACAGTAACCCTCGAATTTCGAATATATATCGATTTTTGTTTGTTTTGAACTAGTCCACCACCCATCTTTAGGCATAGCTGCTGCAACGAGTTTAGATGTCAAATTAATATGCGATTGTCCAGTTGATAAAATCGATTCTCTGAAGTAAAGGAGTAAATACAGGCAAAAGTGCGAAGGAGTGAGACAGCGTGGGAAATGGAGAGAGCACAGACACGGGCGGGACGGGTCAGCGATAACAGATGATAAGACCGGACCGCAATCACTCGTCCCGTTGCTCCGCCTGACTGACCGGTGATCGATTGAGTGACGCTACAGTAATCTTCCGTACCAAGACTATTACAGTAAGATCGATTAGTGATTGGTTTGTTGATCAATAGCGTAGGAGTTACATGATAGAATGGCGAAAAATATTTTCGGAATGGCATTTAGTCAGCAAATTCTTCCTTTCTCTCATGTTAGATAGTGGCTGATTCACTCAGATTCTCTATTTATATTCCATTGTCTCTGTATCAGGATCTTATTCTTCTCCACACCAGCCATGCGATCGATAATCTTCTTGTCGACCCTGCTGGCTACGGTAGCCGCGGGCAGCGTCTACAGTAGGTACCAGAGCAGCTCCAGGTACTGTACATCCATCGATATTGCAGATTACGGTAGTCAGAGTACGGTAGGTACGGTAGATTATCGATTGCAGCGAGGCCGGGGACGAGCCGGACGGCCAGCTGTGGGCACTGCTGGTGGCCGGATCGAACGGCTGGTTCAATTATAGACATCAGGTATACGGTAGGATACTGTAACACAGCGTTCTGACCCCCTTTGTTCTCTCCAGATAAGGGTGAACAAGGGGATTAATTTTTGAATTTTCCCGCGTTACCGTACTCGAACTGCAAAACACATTCGTAATTTGAAATCTCTCTGAAACATATCGCGAATACGGCAACGCGGGAAAATTCAAAAATTAATCCCCTTGTTCAGAATGAGAATTGCGATATGTTTCAGCAATCTGTCAAGTTTCGAATTTGCAGTTCGATATGTAAAGTGATACCCCCTTTTCTGTAGGGTTAGAATGCTGTGGTAAGGATCTATACAATTTGAATTGGAGCGGGGCAGATCAAGCATCGATTCCCATCAGAGTAAATCATTTGTGAAGCGCACTTGAAACATATCCGGCAAGTCACGAAAACTTTTCGCGCATCAGTGGGCCGTCCGATACACAGCGTTCTGACCCCCTTTGTTCTCTCCAGATAAGGGTGAACAAGGGGATTAATTTTTGAATTTTCCCGCGTTACCGTATTCGAACTGCAAAACTCTTTCGCAATTTGAGATATCTCTGAAACATATCGCGAATACGGCAACGCGGGAAAATTCAAAAATTAATCCCTTTGTTCAGAATAAGGATAGCGATATGTTTCAGCAACCTTTCAAGTTTCGAGTTTGCAGTTCGATATGTAAAGTGATCCCCCCTTTTCTGTAGGGCCAGAATGCTGTGGATACCGTATTTCTGAGATTACAGTACCCATTCAATCAATAATCAATCAATAATCAATCAATAATCAGGCTGACGTCGCTCACTCATTCCACGTTCTCAAGGCGCACGGTGTGCCCGAGGAGAACATTATCACGATGATGTACGATGACATCGCGCACAATCCGGCGTAAGTGATTACGGTAGGATATGAAAGTCGATCGATAACTGACTGGGTTACGGTATCGATTCGATCTTTCCGTTCAGGAACAAGTACAAGGGCAAGCTCTTTAACAGTCCCAAGTGGGTGGATGTCTACGAGGGAGTGGCCATTGACTACAAGGGAGATGTGAGTTTCATGTTACCGGAACGGGTAGGTATTCTCGGCGCCTAAATGCCGGATGAGGCAACGCTGTCGAAATTTGTGCATAGAAAGCCGAGCACAACGTGAGAAAGTGGATTCGTAAAGACATTACCATTATCAGTGCCATGCTTGCGAAACCGCAAGCCAATCACTTGCGGTTACTTACAAACCCTGTCCATCACTATCTAACGCTGGATCGTTCAAACTAGGGAATTCAGACAATAAAAAGTATAAAAAATTTCCTTTGATCTACTGAAAGACAATCGATAATCTCAGGACGTAAACTCGGAGAACTTCTTGAACATTCTGAAGGGCAATTCGAGTGGAGTCAGAGGAGGAAATGGACGAGTGATCGAGAGGTAAGGGCAGTGATAAGAATGGTCAGGTGACCAGGGGATTAGGTCTACTTCACTGGAAGTAAGTGCACATTCTTCAATCCGTATGATCTTCCACTTTATACGATCAAACGAGAAGTAAAATCATAAATGTCTATGTACTTCTAGTCATTTCTGATCGATGAGAAAGCTTTGGTTTCGCAACAAAGATTCGTTAGTTGACTCGAGCTCTTCTCACAGTGATAAGGAATAGGATTTTTTGGGCCCACAGAAACCGCTACCCATGAAAGTCTCGTAATAAGATAACCTAAAAGAATCAATCTGCAATCAAAGGGGTACGGTCCTCTGATACGGTAGGGTACTGTATTCAATCGATTGCAGCGGCCCCGACGACCGCGTCTTCGTCTACTTCACGGACCACGGCGCCGTCGGTCTGATATCGTTCCCGAATGATATTGTGAGTGGGCTTTGATCTTTGATCTTTCAGATGTCTATTTCGAAAAATTCATTCGAAAATGAAATTCGTTTCATCGCCCACTGGTAAAGCGAGAATGACACTGCAGATCGATAGGAGCGTAGCCGACGAGCAAAAAAATATGTAAAAAGTACAAAACTGGACGAATTCTTCGATTACGATTCATAATAAAAAAGTTAAAAACTTTTAAAGTAAAAACTCAATTATCCCTCTTTCAGCTCACCGTCAAGTCCCTGAATGACGCCCTCAACTGGTCGAACAAGAACAAGAGATTTGCAGATCTGGTCTTCTATCTGGAGGTCGGTCTTTGTTGTTTGTAGTTTGATTTATGATCTCTCCCATCTCAGGCCTGCGAGTCCGGCTCCATGTTCGAGCGCGTGCTGCCGTCGACGATCAATGGTTAGTTGGAGGAGAACAGAGATCAAAGATCAAAGATCACCTATTCTTTCAGTCTACGCCGTCTCCGCTGCGAACGGCAAGGAGTCCTCGTGGGGAACGTACTGCGAGAATGATAGAGGGGTAAGACTCTTCCACTATTAATTCCCCATAATCTCTCTTCTCGTCTTGACAACGAGATTGTGGAGTCAAGGGACGCTTCTTTTAATTTAGAATTATCTCTAACTCCTGTTAGCTGATTATGAGAATAGTGTATGATATTATTAATGCTACTATTCTCAGCTACCGTGCCTCGGTGATCTCTTCTCGGTCAATTGGATGGAGGATTCTGATGTGGTAAGGACAGCAGCAGATTGTAGGGATCGGAGAGATACTACCTGCTAATACTCGTCGATGAGATGTGTTTCACCACCAGTTCACATAGAGGAATCGGTTATGAGAGCAATTGTGAATCGATTTTTGTTCTAAACCACACTCCATGGCTCTTAATTTTGATTGACGTTTTCTCCAGGAAGACCTCACAGTCGAGACCGTCGGCGAGCAGTTCAAGATCGTGCAGAAGGAGACGAACAAGGTGGGTCGGCGCTAACGAGCGGAAGTCTTTCATCCGTTCTGGAGCGGAATACGCGGAACGATAAAATCAAATTCAGAGTCACGTGTGCCACTTCGGCAAGATGAAGACGGAGACGGACCCGGTCAGCTGGTTCCAGGTTTGTTTCTGATTCTCTCCATTTCGCGTCTTCTCTCGTCTTCTCTGACCGGCGAGAGATGGAGTACTGTAGGATAACTGTATCATTTCCCTGTTTCAGGGAGCCGAGAAGTCGACCAAGTACGCCACGAGAAGGAACGGAGTGGTGATTATTATTATGATATTTTTACAATTGAACATCAAGGTAGGGATACAGAGGGAACAGATGAGGAAATGAATCGATAGTTAGGGGCCACAGTACTCCTCAGGCACCAATATCGTAATCCGGTGAGCCAGCCACGTAGGTCTTGAGGAATCCCGCTTGAATTGAATGCGGCTGACGAGACGCTTCGATCTGGAAAATCGATAATACCGTAGTCTACTTTATCCCACTACCGTACCTCCTCGAGCTTCTCCATAGCGTGGAACCAGCTCGTGAGCCGTGGCCAGTGTGCGGAGCCGGGAAAGTCGGACACCTAAATGCCGGTTTTAATTGCGCCGTCGAAATTTGAACAAGAACGTACCGTGAACTGCTTCACATCATCTGCGAGCGTTGGTCGAAGCTCTGGCAGGGTTCCTGAAGGGAAAATCGATTATCATGTACCGTAATCTACCGTACCTGTAATCAGCGCCCACATCCGGTCGAAGAAGCCGAACACCATGTAGTCCGGGAAGCCGGGTGCTGAGCCTGCAAATTGATACTGTAGAGTTCGGTAGGTCAGTTTCCGAGTTCGGCCGGTCAGACTCCTTACCAGCGAAGAAGGGCGCGTTATCGGCCGCCTGCTTCTCGCACTCGTCCAGTGCCTCCTTGCATTTCTGGAAGGGGATACGGTACCTACCGTAACCCTCAGTTATCGATCGGCAATTACCGTACCTTGATCGCCGCGCGGACTTCATCATCGCTCTTGTCCTTGAGTGCGAAGAAAATGCCGATATACCCGCCCGTGATCTGAGAGATTAATCTTTGATCTTTGATCTTCGATCTTTGATCCTTGATCTTTGATCCGTACTCACCACTGATAGGTTCTCCACGAGGATTCTCTGTCTGGCCCTCACGTATGGGTCGGAAGAGATGATTGAATTGTCGGGGTAGATTCCGTCGAGATACTCAGGCACGATCAGGGACTCGAAGACGACCTGGATTACGGTAATTATGAGCAGCAACACACGCGCAAGCCGGGCGGAGGCTCTCCCCTCCTCTCGCAGTCTCTAACCCGGCGCGACTAGCACGCGCTCTCTCCGCAGGGTAGATAAGCGCGAGGGAGAGGCAAGCTCTGTGCTCTTCACATTCGACCCTCTCCCTGCTAGAGGGGCGTCGTTTAATCGGAGCACAGACCGACCGCATCCCTGCCACGGAATTTCACTGATTTCTAACAGAGAGAATCCTCCAAAAGAGCAGCGTACACCATTTTTAAACCTTTTTTTGAGGATTTCGTAAGTTACGGTAACATTTCGGTAGGTCATACACCATACCTGCCCATCGCGCTCGAACGTTGGTACAGTCCCCTTCGGGTTCTTCTTTAGGTACCACTCGGGCTTGGAAGCCAGGTTGATGTTGACGATTTCTGTGCTGGAAGTGACTACTTTTTAAAATTTAACGGATTTATGGCGCGAATTCAAATATTCGAATTTTACCGTATGCCTTTCTTCGCCAGGTAGATCAGGGCGCGCTGAGCGAAGGGGCAGAAGCGCATTGAGTAGAGGCGAGCGGCGCCTTTGGCCAGAGGAGTCGGCTCGGGATCGCCTGAGATCAAAGATCACAGATCTAATAAAGATCAAAGAGTCCCACCGCTCTTGAGATGGTGCGAGTTCTTGCCGTGGAGTGAGGACATCGCGGCTGTGAACATATAAATCGGCGATCTGCAAATCGGCGCTAACGAGCAGAAGTTAGTAGGCGTACTAGAGTAACGGTTGGAACGGGAAAATCGCGTAACTGTTCGAAATGGCGAGTGAGCAGGTACGGAAAGCGACTGGCTAGCATCGGCCGTTGCTGAAGAGTGCGAGTGGAATGCGGTGAAGTGACAGAAACTGTATTATTGAGAGTTAGTAAGGGATTAGAGAACACAAAATGAGTGGAAAACACAAGTTTAGTAGTGAAAATGGCTCTGTATTGCAATAGGAACGAGCAGTATCAGTAATAAACTAGCTGCAGTAGGCTAAAGACAGCTAAATATAGTAAATGAGAGTCAGAACGGTGTTGACAAGGGAAAACAAGGGATTGCGGCATTTCTGCAAGGCGCGCGTTGCGGCGCGATGTTGTTTGTGCGTAGTGGCGCAACGGTGAGAGAGATGCAGAGTGATGAGAGAATCTGGGGGGAAGAGTGGGGGGTGGGAGAAAACGAGGGTAGAGAGCAGACGGCGAAATACCGCTCTAGTCCACCTGACATCAAGCCTTTATGAGAACCGAGGAAGTCATCATAGGCTGACAGTCGTGCTTTCATACGGAATGGGGAAGGACACGCATCCCCTGCGTTTTAGAGATTCAATAAAAAAATGGCTTTGGTTTGAGTTGCTGGAGAAAAAATAAAGAATTGCTAGAAAAAAAGTCGACTGCATTCGAAACCACTGATCAACGCGTACCCACGACAAGCTTGTTTGCCGTCGGTGCTTTATATACTCGCACAGCAAGAGATGATGACCAAACTCGAGACTAGAGTGTAGTCTCGAGTCTCTAGCTCACTAATTGTTTTCTGTTTGTGGGAATATGCCGTAACCTTTCTAGTCAGATGAGCGAGAGAGTGTGTGAAATGGAGAGACGTGCCTGGTACGTGCCAAGCTACAGCGTGCGATTTCGTGTCGACCACCGACCATACTAGATATATATTTCTATATTTATTCATGCAAAGTGCGCGATACGCACGTTCCTAGAATACGGCAAATGATAAGATTACTATAATAATCGTCATGAGGCGTTTTTGTGCGAGTGTTAAAGAACGCATAAAACTACGAATCGGGAAAAACATTTTCGAAATTATAATTTTCATTAATTCTCAGAAGTCATCCGTGCAGCACAAGCTTGACACAGCCGTGCCCTCTCGCGAAGTCGAAGTTCAGGTAACTAAAGGCTTCTTAATTCTTCCACTTCAATGAAACACCAATCCTCTGAATCCTTTGACGCTTTTTGCACTAACAAATCGATACTGATACAGTATTGTAAATCGAAAATCAATACTACGGTACCTAATCGATATTTGCAGCATCTCAAGCGCACGCTCGCCATGACGAACGATGCTGACGAGGAGGAGATTATCCGCGACAGACTCGAGGAGATCAAGAGCGTAGGAATATCGATTGATACCCCGGCTACCGTACCTTGTTACCGTAACCCCATTACAGAAGAACTCGCACGCTCGGCGCACCATGAAGAGTGTCGTATCGGTGATGTACGACGATGAGGAGGATACGGTAGGTGGATCGATAAATGAGTTTCTTGGCTCAGAGGGTACTGTAGAATCAAAGTAATCGTCAACTGACTCTTTTCAGATGCTCGAGAACAACAAGCGCCGCGTGTTCTACATGGAGAAGAACGATGGTAAGTGATTTTGAGGGAATTTGATCTTTGATCTTTGATCTTTGACCCCCCCCTTCAGAATCTTCCATCGTCAACTATCCCGAGTGCCACCACAAGGTTGTGCACACCTACAGAAGGCTGTGTCTCGTCGATCCGGCTGAGGATGTGAGTATTTCGATCATATGTGCCTGGATTTTTCCGGCCGGAAAATTAGCTCATCTGTTTTTAACGTTCTATTTTTTCTGACGATTGAACACGAAACCCATAGTATTCTGGAACTTTCGACAAAGTGGTATGAACTTTAAAAAAAGCTGCTGAATCACTATCTTAATTCTACGCAGTCTCTCAGCCGGTTGACCGGCGAGTCAGTGCGCCGAATGAAGAGATCCATCAGCTTTTGTCGACAATGAATCCCACATAATGCGACAGTCTCCCTGATCATCAAACGACTTCTTCAGATGGACTACACGATGCCGTTCATCTACGTGCTCAACAACCTCTGCAACGCCGAAGCCGGCCGATCCCACGACATCATGCAGGCCATTATCATGCAGTGTCTGGAGAAGAGCATTGAATAAGCATCGACACTAACGGCAGTAACTATTCTACCTGTAAATTGGCCCACGAGCGGAACGGCAAATTGTAATCACTGTAAATGTAACGTTTGGATTTGTAAATTTGTAATCTGGAAATGAAGTATCGATAAATGAAGTCTATGTTTAGTGCTGTGACGTTTCCAATGAAAAAAGGTGAGGTGGGAGAGAAATCCGAATACTGATTGACCACTAGCCAGATGCTTTTTGTTTCAGATTCTGGATTAGGGAGCACGGTAAATGAAGAGAGTCAGACGATTGTCCCTTGCGAGAAACAACAGCGTGTTGCGAAATGCGCCCTTCACCTTCTTTCTCTTCCCACTCTCACTCCTCCCTCATCTCTCCTCTGTCTCTTCTTCTCTAACCTCATCTTTTCTCTTGAACCGCCAGACCGCGCGCTGGATTTACATCAGCAGTGCCACTGGGGGCGTTATGTTGTGTTGTAGTTAGTTTTATTAGACCAAACTAGTTGCTTCCCACTCATTTATATCATCCGAAGTCATCTATTCCCTCTCCATGCTGCGCCATCTCCTCGCTTCGACTGCTCGCACGAGTGAGTTTGCTTTGTTGACCTTTTGGCAATTAAGATTGCGAAACGGGCAGGGGATATTCTTCGAATAATTATGAAAATGCATATTTCCAGGCGCTCACACGTTCTTGTCCAAGCCCAGCGCATCTACTGCTGTTTTGAGTAAGTAGACACTTCTAAAGACCAAATATCAAATATCTGATCTCTCAGGTTTTCGCTCGTTCTATCCCAAGAACAGCACGCCAAATAGGACACTAACAGGCAAGAGGCAACCCGTCAGGGATTGGGCCAAGGATGAATCGGAAACTGTAAGATCTCTAAAATACCCCTAAACGTTACTGTTATCTCAATCTTCCAGTCCAACCCGAGCTCGTCGACTTTCTACCAGGATTCCGCAACCATGAACAAGGACGGAAACAGTAGCTGGGCCGGGGAGAAGAAAGGGGGCCGATACGAGTCTCCATTCTGGCTCTCCTTTGATGTTGCCGCCTTCATAGCGATAGCGTTCTGCTACTACACACTGAGGTCGGTGAACATATTCAGGCTTAGAAAAAACAATTTTTTTAAAGAAAGAACGATTTCAAATCCGCCAAATCTGAAGAGGAGAAGACTGTTCCCAAGCCAATTTACAAGCCACCGATGATCACTGTAGATAAGGCGACTCAGGTACCTCGAAAACGACAATTTTCACGCAAAATATCGTGATTGACACCAGCGTGGAAGGAAAAATCCAGAAAAATTGGGGCAAGGTTGAAAAGAAATTCTTTTCAGATGCACTCCTCGTTCACCTTCGTTCACGCCCGATTACCTCATGTAGCGGGAACGCCGGAGTTCAAGAAGGTTGGTTCCTGGGACCTAAGATTCCATTTCTATTCTCTGGACTGTATTTGGAGACTTAAATATATAAGAAATACTTCTAGATCTGTGACGATCTCAGTCGCAACGGCATCAATGTTGAGGAGTCCTTCTCGGAGAAAGGACAGTTCGCGTTCTCCTACACTGTGGTGCGTCTGGTTACTGTAGAACAATTACCGTAATCCATTCCAGAAACGGCCCACTCGCGGTGAGACCATTCAAGAGGACAAGGAAAAGGGTGTGATTCTCAATGATGCAATCCATCGCCTACAGGAGTTGGACAAGGCTGCAGCTCAATCGAAAACAGCCGCTGTCGCTAATTAGAATAATTGTGTTTTGTTGTTGGTAATAAACGTTGTAAATTTAATTATGTTGATATCAGTCATATTTGCAGACACGGATAAAAAAGGTTCTTGCATCTTTGATCTTGTGATTTCTAACAGCAACACCAGCGGGACGTTGCTACGCGTGGTACAGTAGTTAGCTGTTGCAATACGTATAGACGCTAATTTGACTCATTGTTAGTTTGTATCGCTCCTGGTATCTCTATGCTGCGCCATCTCCTCGCTTCGACTGCTCGCACGAGTGAGTTGGTTGATTTCAAACTATTGCGATAGAAATCTTTCGGTTCTCAATGCCACTTGATATCTCATTAATCCGAGCAGCGAGATAAATGTAGTGTGAAATTGAGAGAAACAGTTCTCAGGTTTCCACTCGTTCTATCCCAAGGACAGTCCATCGATCCGCACTCTCCCTAGCAAGAATCAATCGGATTGTTCTAAGGACGAATCTCAATTGGTTAGATCTTCCTTGGTTCGGCAGTCTATTGATTTCGCTCATTTCAGGGAGGCCAGAACTGGAAAATGTTCTACCAGGACACTGTGAGCAAGGCCAGGGAGAGCGTCGGCTTGGACGATCCCATTCGAAAATATGGAAGAGACGATATACCATTCTGGCTCAGACTGGATGCCGTTGGTGGGCGAAATGCAGATTACACCTGGCAACAATGGGCTAAATTTTTCATATCGACGGAAAATCGGAAAGTCAGAACCGTCATTCCAGAGAGGAGGAGATAAAACGAAGCTTTGCCAAATCGGAGAAGCCGGTGCCGAAGCCGGAAGTTGCCGTAGATAAGCCCACCAAGGTTGGATCAGGGGATCTGCCTTTTCATGTAGTTTTGGCTCGAATTCTTAGCGTAAGAAAGACCAAATTTGATAAAATATACATACATAGATGCACTCTTCTATCACCGTCGTTCAAATACGACTGTTGCATGTGGCGGGCACTCCTGAGTTCAGCAAGGTTGGTTCCTAGTTTCTTTATTTAGCTTTTTATCCGTTGAACACTGATGACGAAATAGAGTATTCTCAGATCTGCGATGCTCTCAGACGTCGTGGCATCAACGTTGTGGAATCTGCCCGAGGACAGTATGCCTTCTCCTACGCCGTGGTACGGTCGCTGGCCTGGTTACTGAATTCCTGAGTCTATTACCGTAATCCACTTGCAGAAACAGCCTTCTCGCGGTGAGATTGTCAACGCGGAACGGGAGATGGGCCACATACTGGATGATGCGATCGATTTGCTGCAAGAGTTAGATAAAACTGCTGCAGGTCGTTCGATATCGAGATTAAGAATTAATAATTAATACGATGGATGGATTAACATAAACGTTGTTCACGCTGTAAAACTTAATTGGTTACCCGAATATTATATTCTTTGTTGTGCTCATTTTTCATGTTTATACTTGAAAACATTACCTAATATTGGCACTAATAAAATTATTGGATCTCTCTCAAGTTTTCTGTGATTTTGCTAGTAGTTCGGACATGGGACACTAGTCGCCCCACAATTGCATCAGCAATACCAGAGGGTGCGTTGTCTGGTGGCGTGGTGCAATAATGGGAGTATGGGAGCATAAGGAACGCCTATTAATCCGATGTCATCATTGCACACCTGTCTCTCTTCTTGGTCATTAGTATCTCACTGTCCATGCTGCGCCATCTCCTCGCTACGACTGCTCGCGCGAGTGAGTTTTATGACTTGATGATAAATTTTCCTCAATTTACTTAGTTTTTGCGCCATACAAATTCATATAATTCAGGCTCCCTATCGCTCCTCGCCAAGCCAACTGTACCAGCCACGGTGTCCAGTGAGTAAAGACAATTGAATTGCATATATCAATGTCAAATCTACAGGCCATCGCTCCTTCTACCCCAAGAGCGACCGTGCTCTATCCGGCAAGGTTGGCTCGACTACGATGTACCGGGATTCGGCGACTCTGATTAATGTCCGAAATAAGGTACCCATAATGCCCTTCCAAGATCCGCAATTCGGTTTGACTGTCTAGAAAAATGATGACCACACACATCAGGACTCTACAGTCATCAATCGAGACACAGTAAACAGCGAGGCGAGCGATGATGGTAAAAATGAAGAGTGGAAGTTCTTTGAACAATGCATAAGTACGACGGCTAAGCTGGTGACGATCTGCGTGCTCTTGGACCGTCTGAGGTGGGTGTTTTCATTCATTCATTCATTGTTTATTTTGTTTACAGATAGTGTCATTGAGATATACAAAAAATGGGTGATCGTAGAAACGGAGGTCCGTCGATGTAGTCGAATCGGTTGGGGTTTTGCTGAATAATGTCACGACAATCCATGTCCCGAAGACTACTATTAGTAATAACTTACAAGACCAGCTGTTCCCAAACGCTCGCTGGTAGGCGCGAACTATACAACCCTATTCCAGACAGCGAAATGCGGCCAAGGAGAAGAAGAAGACTACGGACAATCCAACGAAGACGACTGCTACAGCACCCTAAATTGCACTCAATTCGCATTTTAAATATTAATTGTTCTTCATTTCCATTTTATTTTTATATCTGATATCACGGATAAAGTTTCTTAATTTGACATACTGTGTGTATTTGTTTCGCACTAACGCAAGAAGCATTGCCAGAAGTTATCCAGAAAAAGGCACGCTTTCTGAACTTGAACATTATTGGCTAACTATAACTTGTCGCGTCTTCCTTCTCCTCCATTCACTCCCCATGCTGCGCCATCTCTTCGCTTCGACTGCTCGCACGAACCATCCATTACGTATTGAAAATAATGCCGAATAATTAGTTTATTCAGCATTTCCAGGCTCACGGGCACTGTTCGCTCATCCTCACTCGTCTCCAATTTCATGGAGTGAGTTAAAATCATTATTCAGATCCAAGTAAAATATATTTTAGCAGGTTCTCGTCCATTTCACTCCAAGTCTCCAACACCGCTCACTGGAAAGTGGGACTCCAGTGGACTTAATCGCGATTCTGCCAAGATGCAGGTAATTCCATTTATTTACCTATTTTTGATACATTTTTCAGAATATTCATCACGATTTGCTCAACAATGACAGCGCGTCGGGAGGTTATCACTCAAGAACGAGCGAAGACGAGGCAAAATCAGATAAAAGCTCTTGGACTGTTCTCGAGCGACTCAATGTGGCACTGCTCGTGCTCTACTGTTGCCTTGAATTGATGTAAGATAAATCACACAAGGCATGAGATACATCTAGAAGTAAACTGCATTCAGAAACGAAGCAACCGGCGGGAAAAGGGCATCCGAGCGAGCAAGGAAGGCAGTGTTCACATTCGACAAAAGGACGAATGTAAGTTGCTGCATTTCGTTTGGTTTTCCAAAGAAGTCTCAAATCTATTAATTCCAGATTCATTCATCATCTTCTGCACGTCACTGCAAGCTGCCACATGCCTCGAACACTATCGAGTTTGAGCAGGTTTCAAGATTCCCCAATTTTATTTTGAAATGAGTATATTTCAGATCTGCGACGGCCTTCAGTTTCACGGGATCACTGTTGAGCGGTCGACTACCGAGCCCGGCAACTACGTCTTCTCCTACAATGTGGTACGTCAAATACAAAATCATTCTCGAACATTCCAATCACGATTCAATACGATTGCAGGAACGCCTCACCCTCGCTGAAGCCACAGAGGCCGAAAAAGCGATGAGACTGATGTTGAATGACGCCATTGAGAAGCTCAAGGAGCTAGAGAAGACAGCCGAAGTCCATTCTACATTTGAGACTAACGCCTGATCCATTATTGCCTAACCACATGCATACAACGATAAAATTGAACGAAGAGTGCTTCGAAATTCGCTGCACGCAACTCCTTCTCACTTTCTCTCCTCTTGCCACACTGCTCCTCTCTTATCTCTTCTACACTACACTCACCTCTCATCTCTCTCGCGTGCCTAGCGTGTACACATTTCGTCAACCCGGCTGTTACTACGATTGAGTTCTAAACAGCAGCTTGCATTTCGCCTTTCTACGAATTTGAAGTTGAATTGATATGATAAACGCTTCAAGCAGTTGTTGCTCACTATTGATGCTTCGCAACAGGGTTGTGCAAAAAATTTAACGGTCTCTTCATTTTACATGTGTTATCGCTCCCTCTGATCGGCGAGAGAGCATTGCGAAATGAGAGCCCGTTAAATTTTTGCACATCCCTGCTTCGCAACGCCGCTTCGGCTGTACTCACTAGTAAGTTAGTCGGGTTTCTGTATAATACTTCTTGCCTATTTTATAACTTCCAGGTTCCCGGCGGCCACTCACAAAATGTAATGTACCTATACGTACGTTGAGTCGATGGACAGTGCTGAAAGACCAAAGATCGATCGAGGTTGCCACTCGTAGATTATTTCGCTCCAGACACAATCAGTGGATAACTATCACAGGTGCTATGCAAAAGGTTCGTCTCCAACATCAGCGGAAAGGGAAATAATATCTTTTCGGCAAGAAAACTTCGAAACGAGAGCATTAGCGCATATTGGATAGCTTCTCTCTACGTTGTACCTTTAGTTGGATCGCTAGTACTGTTGTTCAGGTGATATATTTTCGGATAAACTGTATATTTCATGTTATTCAGACTAATAAGGGTCGTACCCGATCCAGATTTGGCTAATACTCTTGAAGACTCTAAGAACCCTCCCAAGTCTTCCGAACCGGTCAAGCCTCCCCCAAAAGAGACTCATCGAGAGTTCAAGCGCATTAAAGTGCGCCGGAGTAATGTGTTTCGACGCTTCGTAGCATACATGTCTGGGAGAAACAAGGGAACCGGGTTTTCTGATGACCAGAACCGGGAATTAGAAAGTGAATTCCGAATCAGTATTTCTGTTCAGCTCAGCAAGGAACTCAAGCGCGACGGTTTCAGTTTTGAGCCTGCATCCCTCTGGAATTATGGTCGTATCTACTTCTCCTATACTGTGGTACGGTCGATTCTTGCCGAACCGCAACTATTCTGTAACCGAACTGTAACCTTACAGGAGCGCCCCGCTCTCGAGGAAGCACTAAAAGCCGATCAGGAACTAGGACGAAAAGCGATTAGGAAAATGGACAAGTTGAAGAGGCTCGAGATGCTGGAAGATGTCTGTGGATACATATTGTCATTTCATGAACGATACATCAAATAAAATATTTTTATCCTTGGTTTTGTTGTTAAATATCTTTATCGATCGATAGTCGTCATATTTGAGAGTACATCGAGATGTTCAAATGTCCTGAATTGAGATATTTAACGTCAAATAATTTGGTATGATCGATAATAGGAAATTAACATACAATGAGCCCTTCCGGAGGATTTTCGGGGTCAGTCTTCACCTTAAAAATAAATATACAAAACCTTCCTCGTTTTCTTTAGTCACATAGTCAGTACAACCCAATCAGAAAAGTATCATACCGCGGGCTGCGGAGCAGGCCCTTTCTGGCCCAGAAGCCCGCCCAGTTAATTGAAATCGACTTGGGGAGTAGGTGCAGCCGTAGTAGTCTGCAATACCAGAGCTTTGCTTAGTTGGCAGCATTGGTTTCACTGTCTTCATACCCATAGTTCTCCGTCTACCACTCTGCCTGATCGGCAAGAGAGAACTCATGCAGAGAGAAAATGAAGAAACGCGAACCTCATCGGCAGTCGTGATTCCTACAGCGATTGTCGATATGATGAGAACGAGGCAGAAGAAGAAGGAGTATATCTTCATCTCTCTAAAGAAAGAACAGAATTAGGGTCAGAATGAAAAAAAAGTCTCTAGGCCGACGGACACAAAAGAGAGAGCAGTGAAATGCTCACCTGTTTTGACTAAGCTTCTTTTATACTAAGCCGAGAGGCGTAGGCTAATCTGATTAGAATTGACAAGTCGAAAACATTGGGTGGATAGATTCGCCGTGTTGTGATGAGTTGGAAAGAGATCAGCCCACGCAAATGCGGAACTACAAACTACAAAAAATTCTAAAAGTGTAATTATTGAATTAGTGTAATTACCTCACGTACTATCT
Source organism: Pristionchus maxplancki (assembly GCA_900490775.1). Classification (NCBI taxonomy): domain Eukaryota; kingdom Metazoa; phylum Nematoda; class Chromadorea; order Rhabditida; family Neodiplogasteridae; genus Pristionchus; species Pristionchus maxplancki. The sequence goes on from LS593721.1 coordinate 258,863, forward strand.
ACATCATGGAAAATGGCGGTGCGAGAAATAAGAAAGCGCCCGACTGGAGAGTTTCTGCTCTTTCGTCGGTCAGAGCAGCGAGCGACCATGCAACCTAGGCAACAAGAAATTGTGTATCAGAATGAGAGGTTCAGATCAAGAATATTCATATGCTATAATTTAGGTCTTCCTTCAACCCACTATCCACATCAAACTGCCTCATGTCAAGAACGATGCCGAGTTTGAGAAGGTCAGGTTTAAAAAAAAATTGTGCGCCCCTTAACGGAAAAAGTGCCGAAACGTCTAATGTATTCCGTAATGCATAGATTCGATTCCGTAGTTTCCAATATTTCGTAGGCTTTCGAGGAGCTCAAGCAGCATGACATTCACATCGAGCCGTCGGAGTCGTGGGTACGGTAACTACAGTAATCATCCTTCCGGAGTTATGATGTATGGGGACTACTGCAACTCGCTCGTTTACTGCACTCTGAATTTGAGTGTTCATTCTCAGACGAGGGTCGGTCTCAACGAGTACGTCGTCGGTGGAATTGAAAACTTGCTCAAGAAGGGAAATTATATAGTGAGAAGAAGACACTAAATAGCCCCGTTTCGTGTCATGTCGCATAAATATATTCAATATTGACTCAACGTTTATCGTGAGTTCAAGACATTAACCAGATACAATAATCGATGGAATTACGATAGGAGATGCATTCACTTGTTAGTTGGACTTCTTAGGGAGGCCGAAGATCCAAATTAACCATTCGCCGAATCTCTCAACGCTTTTCAAAACCTTGATTTTTTCCTCTACAATCTTTCTCGTTTCCAGCTCTTTTTCGATGACCTCTTCGACGGTATCGCATTTCTGAAAAAAGTGACCATCATCAGTCCGTGCTTCCCCGGTGTCTTTCAACTATCGTACCCTTGACCTACAGTAACCTGCAATACCGTACCACGGTATAGGTGAAGTTCCAGATTCCTCGGTTCCAGAACGACCGATCGACGACGATGCCATGGGGTTTGAGATTGCCCTGGGCCTGCATGACTTTTTTTTTGGATCTTTTCATTTTGGGCCATTCCATTTTTTCGGAAAAAAATTACAGGGTTCTCAGATGAATTTGAATTACCCGTTTGAAGACGCGTCGTCCACGAGTGAACAGAGGGAATCTTGCTTGGATATTGTTCGTGATGGAGAAGGTCGTGCTGCCCTAGAAAAATCATTTTTTGAGAGATACCGAGTTGAATCCTAACCTGGTCGTAATGCTCAACAATGGTCAGTGTCTCGGCATCTCTGAAAAAAAAATCAAAATCTGATAAAATATAGAAGTTAACAGAGATCCTACCGGTAATTTTTCCAATTGTGCACGATAAAGCCTATAACTCCAGACCAAAAGAAGAGAACAAGCGAGTTGGTGATGATCTTTGCAGTCTTCGAAACGGATTCTTCATTCATTGAAGCGGATTGGAAGGTTGCCGATCCCTCCTTGAAGACTGAATTCATTCTAGTGGCTGCGATAGTGCCATTGGTGGAATGGAACGGGCGAAACGCGTGGGTTGTCCCTTGGATTCCTCGAATTCTCGGCAAGCGGATGTACGCGCGAACGAAGAACGGCCGGGAGCCTGCGTGTATTTTAACATAAATTCGGTTTGGAAGCAATATAGATCACAGAAAATCACAAAACTTACTCAATTGAGCAGACGCAGCGAGGAGTTGGCGAAGCATGTGGTTTGAGGTGAGAAGATTAATCCTGTACCAAGATCGTTTTGATTAGGGATTAGCGTTCCTATGACATAGCAACGCTTACTACGGTGGCACCAAATACCCTCTGGCCTGGCTGGAATCAATATTACGTTGTGATATGGTATCAATAGGGTGCTGACGAGCATCAACAAAACATAAATTCCTTATAACCGGAAAATGCAATTCCAAATCTCTGGCTTGCATCCATAGATTTTAAAAACCATTTTGTCACAGCTATTTATCGCTTCAATTACAATTATAGGAAACAGCATGAACTTGAGTGATTTTCCATGAGCGAAGATTCACTCTTGATCAGACGTGCCGAACATCCAGTTGAACCCGCCCATCCACTTCTCGATAGTCAGCATCTCAGCAATCTCTTTCTTCACAATATCGCTCATTTCCTTATCTGCCTCGATTAAAACTGGACCCAAAAAGAGTTGTTGGAGAAACTTCAATTATTGTGCACCAAGGCATAGTACGGTACCACAGCAATATACCGGACCCCGAAATATCGCAATATGGTTATCGCAAACTGACTTTTTTCAAGTCAGTTTGACCATGACCATGGTAAAACAAAAAAATATTGTCGCGGAATGAACTCTTATGGTGGTAAATATTTGCAAGACGGCATAACAATAATATTCGAGTGTATTTGGTAGAAGTATCATAGATGGCGAGTAAATGAATATCCGTTTTCATAAGAATATGAGGCCGTCCGCGAGAGAGTCGAGCAGGGGTTGGCACAGCTCTAAATGGTCAATTCTCTAAAACTCCGTGCGTTGGGGTTCTCGAGGGTGCTGATGACGATGGGCATACTCATTTTTCATATTGAGCCTCCGCTGGCTCCAGACGACGTCACGTCGAAAACGGTTTTTGTCATATTTCTCCTTCCACGAATCCGCTAAAAATAGGCGAAAATGTTTCCCAGTGTAGAATTTGATGCTGATCACGCCTGTATACTTTATTTTTTATGATTTTCAAAAATAAAATTTAAAAAATGAACTTTTGAATGAGCCATTTGTGGGCTTAGCAACTTACACAGATCGGACCGGCATGGCGTGATTAGTCCAAATCCAAAATTTCAGCCAATTTTAGGAATCGGTCTCTAAGATGGGAGTGAGAAACTAAAGCGAAATTATAGGTGGAACGCTGGTTTTCTCTCCTCCTAGGCGCTTCCTCTTCCCAGGGGGGAGAGACGAGGCTAGAGAGTATGGGGAATGGAGAGAGCGCAGAGAGGGAAGAGGGGTGAGAGGGTAAACAAGAGGGAGATGCTCGCTTTTACCTTCAATTTCGCTTTAGTTTCTCACTCCCATCTTAGAGACCGATTCCTAAAATTGGCTGAAATTTTGGATTTGGACTAATCACGCCATGCCGGTCCGATCTGTGTAAGTTGCTAAGCCCACAAATGGCTCATTCAAAAGTTCATTTTTACAATTTTATTCATGAAATTCATAAAAAATGAATTAAACAGGCGTGATCAGCATCAAATTCTACCCAGGAAAACATTTTCACTTAATTTTTGCGGATTCGTGGAAGGAGAAATACGACAATAATCGTTTTTGACGTGACGTCATCTGGAGCCAACGGAGGCTCAATATGGAAAATGACTATGCCCATCGTCATCAGCACCCTCGAGAACCCCAAAACCCAGATTATCAAAGAATTGACCATTTTGAGCTGTGCCAGACCCTGTCGGATCTGCTCGACTCTCTTGCGGACGGCCTCATATCATCATTTTGCCACCTTTGACACGATGTAGCAAATTTAGAGACCACAACGTGATTCACCGAAGTAGTCGAGTCGCTTTATTTTCGGGTCCAATGTGTCCCTCTAAGTGTGAATAAGACCATACTTTTGGCCGTTTGTCGATATCTCATCTCCGAATCGAGTTATGGATCAAAAAGGCACGCTCTTGGAGCACATCGAGGAAGGGGAAAACCCGGGACGAGGCAAAAGGGGGCGGTTCCTATTTCAAGCCGTTGTCCAAAATTCAAATGCCATAGCTTCCGCCAATCGAGCTGTGAGCTGTGCGACGGTTGGAGAGGGGAGAGAGGGAAGGCCGCTCCAGAGCGCGCGCTAGTCAAGCCGGGTTAGAGACAGCGGGGGGAGAGGGAGGGAGGGAGACTCGTGGTTGCGTGAACGCAGGCGAGGGAGAGGGGAGGGGAATGCGCGCGCACTAAAAGCTTCTAAACAAGTTGGCAAATCGGGGAAACGAGTAACCTTTGATCTTTCTTCGCAGTTTGTCTTCTAAAAATACAGGGTATAACATATGTCAGGCGCACCTTGCTAAGTAAACTAGAAGTGCCCGAAACCCCTATACCTGACCTGTTTTTCAGTATTTTGACCTACTTTGGCTAATCACACCAAGGTGCGCCTCACACCAGTTATAGAGGATCCCGAGACCTATCCAACGCGCCCTAGATCGACCAAAACGGTTGAGAACTCGCTTTGCCAATCCACTGTCCCACTTTTCCTCGATTCCCTGTCCCTCCAAAAGGGGCGGAGCCTGCGGTCTCTAAGCAAATTTCAGCCACACCCGATTCTTTTGATATCTTTTTTCCTAGATAGGTATTGAACCGAGCTTCCAAAATCTGCAATAAAAATCCGTGCGTTCGACCTGCGTGAAATTGGAAAATTTTTGAAATTATTTTTTTTTCAGATTTTCATTCACAACTTTTTTTGTTTTTCTTCCAATTGCTTAGGTTTGTTGCTGAGATACGCCATAACCAGGTCCAAGACCGGAAAGTTCCTAAAAGCAGGTTTTGGGACAAATGGTCTACATTTTTCAAAACATCGTCTCTAGTGCATCAACTCATTATAGTATGGCTGAAATCAGATAAACTTTTTGCAAGTTGTTCCTGAAGGGCCATTTTTTGCTACATTCTCTCGCGATACCTGTGTTACGGTACTGTATCAAATAATGGATCTCAGGCCAGCCTCGGTCTCAACGAATACGTCGTCGAAGGAATGAAGAGACTTGATGAGAATGGCAAGTCGATGTGGTGCAGAACTGAATGCTAAACAGATAGCCTCCATTTCGATTCATTTTGCATAAATATGTTCATTATTGATATTTGATCTAGAGACGTATAGATAACGGGAACGCGGACAGCTTAAAAATATTGATTGTGAGAGATATTGAAAACTAGAAGATCTATCGAGCCCGTTTCTAGTCCCGTCGTCGAAATATATTCGATATTGTTCGGCCATAGCAGGGGAAATTCTCTATACAAATAATCATTGTTTATCGTCGTTTAATGAATTTGCGATATAATATCAAAAGAACGGATGTGTTAGAGAACAGAATCAAGTGAACGAATTCATTTCTTACGAGTGCGATTTCTCACTAGGACTATCAGTCGGATAGCCAAACAACCAAATGTACCACTCGCAGAGTTTCTCGAGACTCTTCAATTCTTCAATTTTATCTTCCACTATTTTTCTCGTCATTAGCTCCTTTTCAATCACATCTTCTACAGTCTCACATTTCTGAAAAAAATATGTATGTCCCTGTATACTGAGACTCGAAGATTGTGGCTACTGTGTGCTTGACCTACAGTAACCTGACTACCGTACCACAGAATAGTTGAAAGTCCATTTGGCGTCGTTCCAGAACGAACGCTCAACGATGATGCCGTGCTCCTTGAGCTCGTTGTTAGTCTGCAATTATTATTTGATATTTTTTTATTGCGTTGCTTGAAAGTATACTCGGATCGAACCTTATTTAATGCATGTTCATTGAAAAGAGGAAATACGGCTTGAATTCGGTTCGTCATGGAGTAGGTCGTACCATTCTAAAATGTATAATTATTAAATAGTTTTTTATGAGATTGTGATTGTTGTTGTTATTGTAATTGTTGTTCTTCAATGGGAATGGCTGCTTACCTTGCCAGAGTGCTCGACAATCGTCACTGGCTCCACACGAAGCGCTTTAGGTTGACCGTTCGACTGCGTCTGTACTACAGTCATCGACTCGCGACGACTCTCGAGTTGGCGGTGGAAACTGAAATAAATTCAAATAAAGCAGCTTTTAAACAATTTAGATTCCTTATTGGCAAAAAACTGATATTCTCACCTCCTCAGCGAGAACGGGACGACAATGAGCACTGAAATAATCCAGCATGCTGACCCCAGCCAGAGGCCAAAGTATGACTTGCTTCCATTGCCATCGTCTCCTTCGGATGTGCTCCCGAAGGATACCTTATTCGAGCTCGGAGAGATGGGATTCTAAAGAGTCCATAGTCTATCTGTACATATTTATGAGACCAACCTTATTCACTGATGCGGTGCTAGGATTCCGTTGCGAACTGCTCTCGGGCGAGGTCTTGCAAGTGGCTGCGCCATCCTGCTTCGGAGCGACGAAATTCTAAAACAGTTTCGGTTGGCTTCTAAATAATTTTTGACCCGAGTTCCCCATTCTACTCACATGCTTCGGGTGGTAATACGTGGATATCCACTGTTCAACCGTGTGGTCCTTCTTCTCAGCACTCGCGCGCTGCTCTGAGTCGAGGACTCCATTGCTTTTGGCATTCACATTCTTGTCCGTTGCTGCGCTGGACGATTGCGAATTCTTCGACGCGTTTTGCTGAAAAGCGTAGAACGTTGTAGATATCTCTGCACATAATCAAGCAAGTTCGAATAGCAATCTTACCCTGATAGCAGAAACAATATACTCGTTGATGATTGCAATCTTATCACCAACAGTAGCAGCGTCCGATTTTGCGGGTGCGGTGCGGTTTGAGTCGGTCTTGGCTTTAGACAAATGATGAGCACCAAATTGGATCAGCAGCTTTCCCTGATCGTTGCGTAATCCCTTTTCAGTCAAGTAGTAAACAGAAGAGGTGGGTTTGTTGCTGGTGAAACGCGCTCGGGAACCTGAAACTCCATACATATAATCGGGCTGAACATCAAAGAATAAAGGTGTAACTCACGAGCAGCAGAAGAGAGGAGATGGCGCAGCATGGAGCAGGTACCGTTGCTGAGTACTGAGCAGATTCAGAATGGTTTAAGCTTTGTAAATGAAGCGTCCTTTCAAAGCGTCCTTCACCATTCAAATATCAAGCCGACTACGGTGTTCCCACACCATGTAGCCTCTGGTGTAGCTTCCATAGCTTCACAAGCGATTGATGCATACAATCAATAAAGGTCAAAATTTATCATTGATTTGCATTACAAAAATAGAATGAAATAGCATTTTAATAGGATCCAGAGATCCAACAGAGCCAATCCGCAATCGTCTCCTGCTTTTCCAACTTCTGCGCTTTTGCCATCTTCATTGCAATCTCTTCATCGACGACTTCATTCATTGCGCGTTTCAGCATGGTGTCTGATTCAGTCTGCTGGCTAGCAGGTGTTTCTCGTCTGAAATGAATGAAATCATTTCAATATTTCCCTAATTGCCCCAAAATTGAGTCAAACCGAGTAGAACTCATACCCGAGCACGCCCAACACCACACCGATCGACACAACCGAGGCAGCGAAGGCGAAACAGAATGCATCAAACATGGAGGCGCCTTGTTGCTCCATAACTGCGCCATCCTGACGAGTCCATTCAGCCGAATCCTGAGATGAATGAAGATTCTTTTCAGTTTTTTTAGCCATCTCACAAGGGAATGTTCAAAGCACTCCGTAAAATTATCGCTAGTGACATATTTGACCTCAATCTGGACCATGAGGACACCCGAAATCAGTTTTCAAAAAGTGCACAAAAAATTTCTAAAGCGAGAAAAATCGATTTAAAATTATAGCAGTAATACACAGGGATACCCGCGTACTCGATTCTCGGACACTTGGTGCATCTCTC
>LS593721.1:268767-281314 GCA_900490775.1 Pristionchus maxplancki
GAGAGATGCACCAAGTGTCCGAGAATCGAGTACGCGGGTATCCCTGTGTATTACTGCTATAATTTTAAATCGATTTTTCTCGCTTTAGAAATTTTTTGTGCACTTTTTGAAAACTGATTTCGGGTGCCCTCATGGTCCAGATTGAGATCCAATATGTCACTAGCGATAATTTTACGGAGTGCTTTGAACATTCCCTTGTCAGCAATACCGTAGTCGTTGACGCAATATAATAATATGCCCAGTTCTCAGCGATCGAGTCCTTGTCGATTATGCTGTGAGCAATGTTGTCGATCTTGGTTGAATAGACACGACGATCCAGTGATCTTTGATCCCTCAGCACCAGACTGATCCGCGAACCTAAGAATAACAGGTAACTCAATAGAAAGCTAATCTGAAGATCTGAATAAACGAAAATACTCACTCGCGCGAGCAGTCGAGGCGAGGAGATGGCGCAGCATTGGGAGTTGCTTCAAGTGAAGTACGACGGCGCGACTCTGTCCGACTCAATAGGGCGTCTATTTTTAATCCAATAACGGAGGCCCATTTACGATGACAATACATGCCCCCTGGCATATCCCCTGCTATTACGGTAGAAATACGAAGGAACTTGAAATAAATTCGGTATTTTCAAAATACATTCTTGCTCAATAATTATTTATCGTTGCGTTCAGCGAAAAAAAAAATTAAAAATGGAGCGAAAAGCGAAAAATTAAGAATTAAAGGTCTCCCAACAACATGGAAAGCAAACAAAATATAACATCGTACATCGAACATCAGAAAAACCATGCGGTGAGATCATAGAGCACAATAAGACCAATAATGACCCAAACGATTCCAGGCAGCGAACGATTGTTTCTCTCGATGTTCGAGAATTCTTGCTGTGTCTTTTTCGAGATGGAAGAGTCGCCCGCCCGATTGACCGTGGTCCAGGTATTTCTGCGCTGCAATTAGATTCAGTTAGTAAGTCAGTCAGCTCATGGGGTCTGCTATACCTTATCCAGTGCGACGTAATTCTGCGAGAGATTGTTGCTGACTGCTGAGGAGTCCTTCTTTTTCACAATAGAGCGGTTTGACGAATTGCTTTTCGCAGACAACCAGCGACAATCATTAAGATGCAGTCTGTGATCATTCAGATGGCCCGAAGCCAATGCGGGAAGGTCCGACTTGAAAAGGGTCGATCGCGAGCCTGCATGAATGAATTTTCAGCAGATTATCGTTTTTTCAAGCCCAGTAATAGGTAAACTCACTTGTGCGAGCAGCAGAAGTGAGGAGATGGCGCAACATGTGGGTGGAGAAATAAAAGACGGCAGAAAAGTTGGCCAATATTTACTAAATTGTTATTCTCCGTTATTCGAAATGAATAAAATGATGCTTTACTTCCCCCGTGGCTGTGCTGCTACATCAAATAAACATGAAATCAAATAGAAATGGAAGTCGATTATGATGACATTACAAGCCCTCTGGCATTGCTTGCGCATTTAGTAAATTTAATGAAGCGAGACAATCAATCTCATTCAACACAAAAGCTTCTGATTTATTTGAAGCCATTGATAATGCGAAACAAAATACAATAATGAAATATCAACAATGATTATGTCTCATAAAAAGTGATAATAAATTACATAATCCATGCCGTAAGCTTCTCTCGATTCTTCATGGCCTCAATTTCATCTTTTACCATCTTTTCTACTTCAATTTCCGCTGTATCGACCTCATTGTATGTGGGGCGACTCTGTAATTTATCTTAGTTGTAACGAAACTCCTGGTCAAATGAGCAGCAATAATTTTTGTGTACTCTCATTATTGTAGTATGTCAGAAACCGTAATCACAGGAATTTTGCCATTACCCGTTGGTATCAAAAGTTTCGTTCCCCTTGGATAGTATCTGTAATCCCTACCACGATATAGGAGAATTTCCAGATTCTCTTGTTCCAGAACGATCGCTCGACGTGGACCCCACGAAGTCTCATCTTTTCACAAATCTACATTCTATTAATTGCTAATTATTAATTATCGAACATCGATTAATTCAAACGTCGGTGTTATGTCCAAAGGAAGACGTAAGAATTTAAGAGGGGGAAAACCAACCTCATCAAATATCCGACCGTCGAAAGGAGTCACCACGACTCTAATGCGGTTTGAGATGGAGTGAACTTGCCTGGTCTGAAATAGTGAATCAAATTAAATAAATTAAAGCCGGCAAAAACAAAATTTCCTTACTCCGTTGGTGCGTTGAACAATTATCCGTTTGTTTTCGCAGTGGTACCTTTCATATCTGTAAAAATTGCTTTATTGTATTGTTGTTTTGCCAGGAAAGCAATATAAATACTCACATATCGTGCAGGAAAATCAATCCCACCGTGATCCAGGCGGACGGAGGCAACGAGTAATCAGACCAATGCTGCAAAAACACACTACGCTCAGTACAATACAATACAATACAATACAATATTTATCAGTATCGCTTTCTGGGCGCTAATCAAGATGGGGTGTCAGAGGGTCGTTCTTCTGATTTCAAGATAGTCATTTCGAGGAGTGTCGGGTCAGGGGATTGGTCATATTTCCTGGTCACAGTCGCAACGATTGGAGAGAGAATTCCGTTCTTCTGGTTCCCGATAGGACGTTTGATGGCATTGCACATTGATATATCCCACTGTGGGTCGAAGACGAAGCCTTGTGTGTTCTGGATTTTTCAGTGAACACGAGTCCTCCAAACTCGAATGATCTATCTTTGAGCGAGAGAATCCAGCAAATTCCGAGCAATCGAGAACCGCTCAGTACATACATCACAATTTTTTTTGTTTAAAGAAGCCGTCCCACGAGTTTTTTCGTAGACAATCTGGAAGCGTAGCCATGTTTATCTCTTGAATCCTAGTGCAAGTCCAAAATTTTAAGTCTCTAGCTCAACTTTGAAGCGAGCTATGCGCGCGCAAATTTTTCCGATAAGGCACGGAAAATCAAGATACGCGGTGCAAAGGGAAGGGGGGAGAGGGAGAAGGGAAGGGATAGGGGAGGAGGGAGCACTCTGTTTGTCTGACTCTCTCGCTCTCTTACCCTCTTCCTTACAGTATTTTCATTGATTCTGCACGTCATTCGTGGTGGGAGCCCACCTTTTCACCTCGTGGGACTCTTTTTTAAGTTCAGACATGCCTTATTCTTATCTTGATACTGCGCTTCCTGATTCTCCGACAGATTTGTTCCCTCCGCTTTTGTTGCCTCTATCTTGCTGGCAAGGGCGTTCTTTGATGAATTATCGTTCTTTGGAATAGACGAGCGACGATGAATGAAATACAGCGATCGTTGGTCTTTCAGAAGACTCGAACCCAAGGCGGACTTCGATTTGGCAATGAACGGTCGAGAGCCTGAAAGATGGACATTTCAGCAATGTCTTTGTTTGGAATAGCTCAAGCATCTGAGTCAACTCACATGCAGCTGAAGTGAAGAGAAGACGTAGCATGTGGGCGGGAAAAAGGAGAGGAAATGGATCGAACAATAAGAGACGGTAAGTGAAAATTACTGAACGTTATCAATTGGTATCCTTCAAAAACGAATCAACGAGGGTAGTCTTGTTTCCCCTGTGGGGTTGCTGTTTGCAAGGCGTCGAGTAAAATTTATGTGTGCGTTTCGTTTGTACAACGCCATCGTCCATCAAAGCAATTTTATTTGTACAATATCCTTTACAATAATAACTACAATAATAGAAATATGGAACATCAATAAGCGAATTTTAACAAATAACATTATTTTTAATATCTTCAAAGGACTTCATCTTTCGTCGGTCCAGATTCGCTTGTTCGCTTTAGCTTTCTCCGAAGCTCTGGAAATATGTACAACTTGTTCACGTCTATTCAAGCAAAGTCGAAATAATCATACCTGTACCAGACCAGGAAACAAACAGCACCGATAAAGGCGCCCATTTTCAGCAAAATAATGCTGAATTCTTCTTCTTCTTCTTCAGATTTGGGAGCATCCCTTCTTGCTTTCTGCGAAATAGACGATTAATTTATACCCTGTTCGTTTTAGATTGGGGCGCCGAGTTGAATCATACCTTATGCATTTTAGCACTGTTCAGGTAGTTCTTTGAATGCGAATTCAGGCATGTGGAGGCCTTCGAAGATGCACGGTTAGAAGGATGGTTTCTAGTTGAGTTCGAGCGAGTTATCTCAAACTGACTCGATCTCTGGTTTGCTAGAAGTGCCCCAGAGGCGAGACGTGAAGACAGAGAGGTCACGTTGGGCTTGGCAAGAAGCAATCGCGAGCCTGAATGAAAGAATCATTCTCTAATTATAAACTTGAGATTTTTCAAAAGCAACAAACTCACTTGCGCGAGCAGTGGAAACGAAGAGATGGCGCAGCATTTTGAGTTGAGTTGAAGAGTGGATAATGTCTGTGATCGATGTCCTTCTTATATCGGAATGAACCTAACAGGATGGCGCTAATTCTCCTCTGGCGTAGCCTAATTAGTTCATCACACAGTTCAAACTTTCCTGAGATCAAAACATCATTCACTTATTGACCAGCAGGGACGCCAGAGGGAAAGACGCCATTACCATCATCTGAAAGTGGACTCATCTGTTCTGATGGCTAATTCATTCCTATTTTCCGCAATGCTGCGCCGTATCCTCATTTCGACTGCTCGCACGAGTGAGTTTCTGTCTTTCACTATCCTGAATCCTTCAACACAAGCAATACTGTCAGGCTCGCGACGACTCTTCGCCAGGCCCAACATACCCTGGCATGCTTCGACTCTACAAGCACTTCTGAAAGATCAAAGACCAATTGCCTTTCAAAGTCGTCGCTCGTTCCATCTCGACAACTCTTCTGACAAAAAAGAGGACTTGTCTGAGCACTTGTTCGAACATTCAACACCATTCGTGGAAGATTCTTATATTACCGTTCCTGAACTAATCGTAACGGAAAGTTCGGATAACTGTTTGCTGCTGAACGAACACTCGGATGTGACTGAGAAACTAGTTGCAAGTTCTTCAGACTTCGACCTCTTTCACTTTTCCATTAACGCGCTATTTGTCGTCTGGACCGTGATGAGGTTTGTTGTTTTTCATCCTCCTTTTTTCAACAGAACGAAGCCTTTTTTTTTGCTATGACCGACCTATTTCAGCAAGAGGTTTGGCCCAGAAATCACACAAAGGATCACGTTCGATAAGTCGACCAAGGTACTTTTCTGTATGTTCTAATTCTGATCTATTTCTGATCTAATTCAGTTGCACTCTGCTACCTCAACGGCCACTGTTAAGCTGACCAAGATCGCGGAGACAGCTGATTTCAAGGAGGTGAGAATCAGACCGATTAATCTTGCTCCAAACTCCCTTTTTAACTAACAAATTGCAGATCTGCGATGGCTTGAATGCTCGAGGAATTCAAATTGATCAATCGAAATCGGAAAGCGGTGTATACGAACTGTCGTTTACTGAGGTACGGTAGTCTATTGTTTTGATTACGGTAGCTACCGTAACCGTAATCTTGCAGAAACATCCCACCGAAAAAGATGCAATCGACGCAGTTGAGGAGAAGAGACAGATCTTGATTGACGCTGTCAAGAAGCTAGAAGAGATGGAGAAGGCTACCGAATCTCGCAGATGAAATACCTATTTTTATCCATTGCAAACTTTAAAATGACATATTGATGGGTTTTTTCGCTTCAAGATAAAAGATATTCATAACAGCATTTCAAAATACTTTTCTCTCCTACAAACATGTCGAAATCGACTGATTGGCTAACATGTCGCCCCTTCTCTGCCCTTTCCGTTCCTCTCTTCGCCTTTGCTAGTGGACGAACTATTGCTGCCTTGAATTATTCCTTAGTATACAGACCTCATGATCCGTTTGTTAATTACTGCATGTTCCCGACCGCTTCTCATAAAGTTCAACCGGCCCCATCCCGTTTCCAGTGAGTTGGATTAATTAACTAAGGGTCAGATAACATCTACAATCAGATTATCGCCTGTGTTCCAACAAGCCGGCGTCGTCTGCGAAGAAATTGAAGAGAGTCGACACTGCATGTTTGATGACAGGCGGTGTTTCTGTCGTCATTCTCTGTGCTGAAGGATGCGTCATTTGGTCGTTTTATTGCGAGAAGTGCGTCTGAATCTTGAAAATCGCAGCCTTAGAGATGAATCACAATTTCATTTTGAACATTGAACAATTACAGCCGCGATCGCAGAGTGTATTCTTCCGAGGTTGGTGGAAACACTCGAACAGATTTTTTTAAATTTGAGCCTATTTAGGATTCACGCCTGTACCTGAACGACAGAATCGAATTACCGCACCTGTTGGGCACTGAGAAATTCGAAAAGGTTTAAAAACAGGAAAATTGAATCATTTTCGTAAAAAATCTCAGATCTGTCAGTCTCTACAGCAGATGTGTGGAATTCACGTTGCGCATCCGGAGCCGGGAAGTAGCGGCTACACCATCTACTGTGATAAGGTATGACAGCCTGAACCTACCCCAAACTAAACTAAAAAATATAGAACTGTCGAGTCTTCGATGCAGAAAAGGCTGAACAGCAAATGAACAATGCTCGTCGTAATCTTCTCGCCTTGGAGGAAAAGCTGGCGTGTATAACGAGAGCAAAACTGGATTGTGGATTTCACTTGTTAGCTACTCATTTCTTCCTATTTGAACAGTTTCAAAACATTTCAGGCCTGAGTCCAAACCGGAAAGTATGACCGGATCTGTTCTCCGCACGCTTTTCGCATTCTTCGTATTAAGCCGGATGCCACTCGTATGGGGCTAGTTTTCTGCACATAATGTCCAATTTTTAATGTAAAAATTGCAGTATTCGAAGCCATCAAGAATTTAAATTCCGATGAAATCGTTGAGAGCGAGTCCGCCTAGCATCAACCTGTCAAAAGTACTCGCCGCCGGTGCAAATAAATGCTTTCTGCATCTCAATAAAGCGTTTTCCAGATTAAATTCATGTAACAATCGCACCCACTTTGTACCCACCCCAACAATACGTGCTTATACTGCTTTGACATGAATTCCACCATCACGCGTGAATGAATTCCCTTTGAATTCCCGGGATTATAGTCATTTCCTGATAAGCTCAAATAACCAAATCCCTTCCTTCCCTTATGATAATAACATCTTCCGCGATCTTCGGAATCTTTTCGAAACATCAACAGCATGATTCAGAAATCAAAGTTTCACAATGAAGAGAGACGAGAGATTCTTGGGGTGGTGTTGTTTTCACAGAAAAGTAGCCTCGTATTCACTCGTTTGCCCCATCTCCGCACACTTTCCGACTACTTTTCTCAGTAAAAATCATCAATTTTCTCATAAAGTAAGATGGATCTTCTCCGAAAGTATCCCATCTATCCTGCGGGCTGCTTCCTACTGTACACTTCGTATCTGCTACCTCTCGGACTTCTCCTAATTACTCTACAGAAATCAGCCCTTCAGACTAATTGCAGGTTGGTATTCTGTATCTTATTAAACAATATTTTTATTGTGTGTGTTATAACTCATTTATTCATTCATTTATTCCGTTGCGAGGGGGTTGATTCGGGCGCCAATAGAAGGTAAAATCGAATTATATTGATAAATCCGTCGCAGGATCGTTCTCACTGCATGGACCCTTGGAATGGTGGCTATTATCGTGAATGAGATGTCGTTGATGGTGCTTAACATGGTCCCAGCAGACGGAGAATTCATTTCCAAGGGCCTGTACGATCCGCGTATGTTCCAGAATGTTGCTGTTGTTGTTCTTATTTTCGAAATGACATCTAGAATAGTATAATACTTTCCTAATAATAATATAATTTCCAGCTGAACGTTCGATCATTGTCTTTATCCATAGCGCGCTCTACATCTGTACTTCTTCCCTTGAACTCCTGGTTGCACTGGAACGGGCGGTGAGTTGTTGTTGTTGTTGTTGTTGTTGTTGTTGTTGTTGTTGTTGTGGTTGTTGTTGTTGTTGATGTTGTTGTTGTTGATGTTGTTGTTGTTGTTGTTGTTGTTGTTGTTGTTGTTGTTGTTGTTGTTGTTGTTGTTTTCAAGGCAAAGTCACCGCTTGATTTAGTTCGCAACTCATTACGCTCGATCGCTGCTGGAAACCCGCTCGATTCTCTGGATTCTGCCTCCTTATTTGGCCTTCTGGGTGACGTTGTTGTTTGTATTGAAGAGTATTTTCGTTTCAGATCTGTGGAGGCTCATACCTTTCGCGACTTGCGTTCGTAGGTAATGTTATCACTAGAGTCTCGAAAACAGCTATGACATCAGATGGTTGTTTTCTGAATTATAACTATGACCAACAGCGAAAAAAACAAACAATTTCAGAATTCAATATGGTCGTCATTTGTGTGACGTTTATCTCAGTGGAGATTTCCTCTATTTTAGTGAGTTTTTGTTAGATTTCGTCAATAAAAACATTGAATTTCAGTTGAATTTCGTCATTTATAAGGTCGGTAAATATAAGTACAGCGTCATGCTCGGAAAATCCAGCCTGAATGAGCGATACCAGGTTTGGTGCGGATGTCACAGTCAAAACAAAAATATTTTCAGATCAGAGAGGTCCGTGATGTCTCAAGCAGTATGTACCCAGTCAATCTCTGCGGATTCTCACTGAAGGTTTGCTTGACAGGGGGAAACAACAAATCAATAACAGAAATTAATTAAAAATTTTTAGATCACAGCAGCAATGCTAACCGTCACTTACACCTTTTATTCTGGGCAGGTACCCTACGTCCTCCTGGAGTTCGCCTACCAGACTGTGAGAACTGTCTTGTCTTTTCTAGCAGTTTTCAATATTTTCGTATCAATTGTGATGACGAAATACTCCAATGCTGAAACAGAATCCCTTCAGTTGCACGCAACGAGCTGTGCTGTTTCCGCCGCGATTCTTCTCTATCGACACCCAAGGATTCGAATGTCGCTCAACAAACTTCTGAAGAAGATGTAGGTTTCTAATTTAACACCATATTTCACTTGAATTACGACTAAGCGACAACGAGGCCTGTTCAGTTTCCCTTGCATCAAGATTACTGACACTACAATTCACCCTGCTTCCGACAGCACGGAGCACTTTGCTATTCTATCTCGATCGTGGAACAAACCGTGATACTGCCACCAACGGTTGCGATAATCGACGCCCCATTTTCAACCAACTCTGCTCATCATTTTCTGAATGCGGGACGATTTTTAATGCCTTGTTGGCCCCAGGCCCTTGTTCCGCATAATTTGTTATTCATCATTTCTAACACTACCCAACGGACTTCTCCCGACGAAATACTTTATTGGCTCTCATTTTTCTCCTTTCTCTTTTTTTCTTGCGACTATTCTTCTACTCACCCTCAATGTTGCGCCTCCTCAAATCGACTGCTCATCGAAGTGATATTTTTAAAACTTTAATCGGCCGCAAATTCGCGATCGCTCCTTGCCAAGCCGAATTCCTGAGGCTACGTGTCAAGTGAGTAATTTAGTTCAAAGATCACAGATCGACGATCAAAGTTCTGGTTATCGCTCAAACTTCGGCCAGAAGAAATCGCATGAATTCGATTTCAAGTCCGCTTTGATTCCTGTGCTTGCGATCACGTCAACCGCCGGTCTTCTTGCTCTACTCTGGACATTGGAGAAGGGGTATAAAGGATTGAACATCTTTATAGGAAGGGAATCTAAAATAGCACGTTTTACAGCAAGCGTTGGAAATGGTATTCGCTCAATCTTTCCAAATCAAAGGTGGGTCGAGAGATACACTCCTTGCATTAATTTTATTATTAACAGATATTTACATCTTTTTTTATTACTTACATTACTTACACCAGGTTACACCTCTGCCTCTCGTCTCTATTTACACGAATTGGGAATCGAATTACCACACTTGTCGGGCTCTTTCAAGTTCCTTTTTTTGGTTATTTGTATATTTTTAAGGATCCTTATATTTGTGAATAATAAAATTACAAATATGCATGAGATAATTTCTGACATTTTGCAGGCCTGTCTCTGGCTCAAGCGCAAACACGGGATTCACGTTGACCATCCTCACAAAAACAGCAGTGGCTATGTCATCCATCTACTTACTTTGACAAGGTCTGTAAACAATTTTTAAAAAAATGCAATTTAAAAAAAGCTACAGAATTTTCGTCTCGGCAAAGGAGAAAACGCTGAAACGCTAATGAACAATGCTCTTCGTAATTTTTTCGTGCAAGACGAAAAGATAAATGACGTCACGAAAGAGAAGAATGAGTGGGAATTCCACATGTGAGTTTCATCGTATTTTATTATTCTCATCATATTTTTATTATTTTTTATTATTAATTACAGCTCCGATGATGATCAGACGACGCATTGCAGTGACCATACCATCAACTATGCTAGAATGGTACGGTAGATCGAAAGGTTACTGTAGATAGTAGAACCCTCCTTCCAGGTTGATCTAACCATATCAGGACGAGCAGAGTTAAAAGAGGTGCGGTTACATTCATCCCCGCATGAACACAAAAAAATATTTCCAGATTTCTGACAGGCTGAAAGCTCAAAACATTAAAATGGAGCGATTACCATCAGAGGACAGTCTCTTCGAATTTTCGTTTACTGTGGTACGGTAGTTTTACTGATTTTTCCTTTCTGTAACTGCTAAAACGTTTCAGAAACGTCCAACTGAAGAAGAGGCCTATGTCGAACTTGAGGAGAAGATACAAATTATTATTAATGCAGCCAAACATCCGGCGCTTGAGGAGGCGAAAGTGTCTTTCTCATGACTTATTTTTTCATCATTCACGCATTTTCTCGTTAATTGTTGACTTCATGTATCCTAGACTTCAAATAAGGATAAAGTTTTATGTATAATTGTATTGCATCCTTGCCCCATCGGTACAAGCAAACGCATTCTCTCGTAGTGCCATGATTGGCTCGCATTTGACGCTTTCCTTGGTCTTCTGGTCGCCTCTAGAGAATGGGGGAGAATATCAAAAAAGCTCCTCTCTTCCTCTATCTACCGGCAATGCTACGTCTCCTCTCTTTTACGGCTCGAATTAGTAAGGTTATTGATGTTGGTTTCTCTTTTTAGAAATTTGAAAAATATGACAATCCTTTTAGATTTCAGGCTCGCAACTACTCCTGAACAAGCTTAGTCGCCCTGGTTACCTGTCTAGTGAGTCAAGATGATACCGAGATCAATAATAAGAAATACTGGACAGGTTATCCTTCGTTCTCCGCCCACAAAGACTCTCTCGGACAACGATTGCTGACCACGGCGAGCTCATCGTTGAACTGGATTCTCGGAGGCACATCTGGCGTCGTCGCCGTTGTTGCCCTGGAAGTTGGCGTTATGGCGTTGATGATGGATCTGGCAAGGTACGCGGGATTCCGAGTCATCTCATTAGTAAAAAAAACTTTGAAAAAACAAACAAAAAACGAAACCAATGAAGGCTGTCCGAAAATTTTAAAGGAGAGATCACAACTCTAAAAAGGAGAAAGTTTGGGTAGGTCGAATCTGTCAGAGATTTTCTAAAAACACAAATTTTGTTTTATTTAGGCATCGAGCGCGGCCTCTCGTCTGTGTCTGCACGACTGGGGCATCGAATTGCCTCATTTTTCGGTCACTAGGAAGTTCGAAAAGGTTATTAATTAACTAATTAATTCGCTTCATTAGCCTAATTTCTCAGACCTGTACATATCTCACGAGTAACTACGGAATTCACATTGAGCATCCACGGTCTGGCAGCAATGGCTACGTTATCTATTCTGCACCGTCATTTTATTTATTTCTGTAATCTGAACCGTCATTTTATTTATTTAGCTATTCTGCACCGTCATTTTATTTATTTAGCTATACTGCACCGTCATTTTTATTTATTTAGCTATTCTGCACCGTCATTTTCTTTATTTAGCTATTCTGCACCGTCATTTTATTTATTTAGCTATTCTGCACCGTCATTTTATTTATTTCGCTATTCTCCACCGTCATTTTATTTATTTAGCTATTCTGCACCGTCATTTTATTTATTTAGCTATTCTGCACCGTCATTTTATTTAATAAATAAAATATTCTTATTTATTTTATTTTTCTTTATTTAGCAATTCTGCGCCGTCATTTTATCTATTTAGCTATCATTTTATTTTTTTTTATTTAGAATGAAATAAATAAAATGATAGCAAAATAAATAAAATGAAATAAATAAAATGATAGCTAAATAAATAAAATGACGGCGCAGAATTGCTAAATAAAGAAAAATAAAATAAATAAGAATATTTTATTTATTTCTGTAATCTGAACCGTCATTTTATTTATTTAGCTATCATTTTATTTATTTATTTATTTAGAATGAAATAAATAAAATGATAGCTAAATAAATAAAATGAAATAAATAAAATGATAGCTAAATAACTAAAATGACGGCGCAGAATTGCTAAATAAAGAAAAATAAAATAAATAAGAATATTTTATTTATTTCTGTAATCTGAACCGTCATTTTATTTATTTAGCTATCATTTTATTTATTTATTTATTTAGAATGAAATAAATAAAATGATAGCTAAATAAATAAAATGACGGCGCAGAATTGCTAAATAAAGAAAAATAAAATA
>LS593770.1:20962-41782 GCA_900490775.1 Pristionchus maxplancki
TTGGTGCAGCAATCCACCACCTCCTCCGCCGTTGACAGGCGCTGCGGGCTGCAAGAAGGAATTGAATGCATCCGAGAGTGATGAACAATTAGAAAGATCAAAGAGCGCTGCAAATTCCTCACTTGTTGGTGCAGCAATCCACCACCTCCTCCGCCGTTGACAGGCGCTGCGGGCTGCAAGAAGGAATTGAATGCATCCGTATATTATGAACATTTACCAATGCTGCTGCACGAGGAGGCAGCTGCAGCTGCGCCTGCTGCGCGGCCAGTGCTGCTGCAGCAGCGAGGGCGCGTTGCGCAGCTGTGCGGCGCGCGCGCTCTGCCGCGCGACCTTGCATGACTGCTCGCCCCGCCGCCCGAGCAGCAGCGATTGCCGCAGCATTAGGGCCATCCATTGATCGGGTCCTCGGGCCGGCCTGCGCCTGCAAATAATGACAACAATCTTTTCAGCGAACTGCCGTTTACGAATGCCCATGCGCGCATAATAAGCACATCTCACATAGCTTGCTACTAAATATTCGCAAACGGAACTATCGGCTGTCGCAATCGTACTTCATGCGTTGTGAAATTTCATATTTTTTTTGCGATTATGGATAGGCTTAATCTGAACAATTCCTAAATGTGAGAGCCAAGTCGTTAATTACTTCCCTCAATTAGTTATCATGATCAGTTGGAATGGCGACATAGCGTTCGAAATACCGATAATCGTCTCTTCATTTTGCACGTTCTCCCGCCTCTCTGAGCGGTGAGAGAGCGTGTGAAATGAAGAGACGATTACGCCCCGCATTTCGAACTCTCATCCTTACCGCGACGTATGGTCGAGTGGGAACTTGGCGGTTATTGCTCACGATTGTTGCGCGCATGAATGAAGGCACTGCACCTGAGCGGATTTGATGAATGGTCTGACTCGCTGAATTTCCCACGCTCTCTCGCTTCTCTGACCGACGAGAGATCATTACGAAATGAGAGAGTCAGACGGCGAATGGCCCAGCCTCGAGGTATTTGACGCGACGCAGTTATGTTTCAGGCGTCTCGCTTGTTGTTCTAATCATTTCATCAAATAGATAGCATACAGAGCGGTCACCGTGCGCGCAGGGAATCAGAATACGAAGATACGGTAGGGTACGGTAGGTCAGTTGTTCGCGTTGGCGCTCAGGTGAGCATGGAAGAGGAATGACTCTCCCACTTGCGCATGCTCTCTCGCGTCTCTAGCTGATGAGAGAGCATTTCGAAATGAGAGAGAGGCAGACAGTCAGGGCATTTCCTCACCGTTGCCGGCCGGGTTCCGCGTGCAGATTCTTACTGACGCTGCGACGAAGAGGAGAAGGAGGAGGAGCGGAAGAAACCGCATGGCAACCTGAGCACAATCGTCTCACTCTCTCATTTCGCAATGCTCTCTCGTCGGGCAGAGAAGCGAGAGAGCATGTCAAAACGAGAGAGCATTCATCAAACCTAAATCTGAGAGGATAGTGAGGCGAGTACGCGAAAAAATGATTGCTCACGAGAGTAGACAAGACGACGGCCGTCACCCGCCGCTCGTCGCCTAGTGGAAGACGAGGAATGAATGAAGAAATTACGATCGATTATTTGTATTTCTCTCCCTTTGTGTGAGGGAAATGTGAAGATATTATAGAATTCGAAAACATGATGCATTTCAATGCGAATACGGAATATTTACCACGACCAAAGGGTAGGAACGAGGTATCAAAAAATAACAAGGAAAAATCGAGTCGAAAACATGGAGGTACGAGATAATTTGGCCATTTTTTCATTGAAAGCAACAAGCTATGCCATTTTTCACCACAAAACTACAAGGTATGAGTTATCTTCACCTTCAATTCTCGAGTACCTTTTTTTAACTCTGACCACGACTAATCGATGATAACGAGAGATATGGAGTACGGTTTTTCCTTTATTCCTTATTTAGACAAAAATTGAAGATCATGCAATTCACAAGAAGAACTTGATAGAATTAGAGAACTAAAGAACTTTATCAGAAGCGATGAGCGCAGAACATTTTGATTAGAAACAAATTCGATGTCGAACATGCGATCACCAGAAAAGTATTTATCGATTACAGACAATTTTTTGGAATTATTCTCTATTTCGTCATAAATTAGCAGCGTGACCATTATTCTCAACGATGACGTCATCAGAGATCAAAGATCACCACCCCTTCTGAATGGCCTTCTCGTGCTTCGCAATCACCACTTCCGGCAGTTGCTCGCCGACGCCGTTGTCTTTGAGGACGCGCCGGTCGCGACGGTTGCCGCACCTGAGGTTGTTGTTGTTTTTGTTGTTATTGTTATTGTTATTGCTATTGTTGTTGTTGTTTTTGTTGTTGTTGTTGTTGTGAAAACAAACCGATAAAGGACGAAGAAGATGAGCGGGAGCAGGACGCCGTGCCAGTAGATGAGATTAGATGATTCCTGAATTTGTTTAATTTTGAAAAGATTTGAATTGAGGATTCCTGACGGATTTCTTCTTTGTTTCATTTCGAAAATAGAATTGATGATTCCTGATTTGTTCCAAGAATTGATTATGTTTCAGAATCACTAAAAAGCTTCAATGGTTGTTGTAAAGTCGGTGAGTTGCTTCTTCTGACAAAAAAAAAACAAAAAATGTATAAAAACACAATTCACACCTCCAGAATCGGGTAAACCCTCGGATCAAAGCTCGGGTTGAACGAGGTGTACACGAAGAAGACTGCAGCACTCCCGAGGATGATGAGGAAGTGGCACCTGAAGAACAATAACAATAACAACAATAGCAAAACAATAACATCAAAACAATAACAACAACAAACCAGATCAACGGCGTAATGGTAGCGATCGTGCGGAAGTTCTCGGTGATTTGGTACCTGCAATTTTCTAATTTCATTTCGTCCTGGGGTCTTTCTTGTTTTTCGGGGAGTGGTTTCTTGTTTTTCTGGACCCTGTTCGAAACTCAACGAACCTCCCCGTTGGATCCAAGGTCAATTTTTGCTACGTTGCTCATAAAAAAGTGAGCGAGATCTCCATGGTTTTCAGGACTATTTCAGAGATGAAATTCATTCTCACCTCCCCGTCGGGTTATTATTCATGCTATTGTTATGGTTGTTATTGTTATTGTTATTCATCAACGAATAACAAACCTCCCCGTCGGGTCCATGGTCGCCCTGTGCTTCCTCCTCCTCCAATTGACGAAGAGAGCGACGTGGAAAGCGATGAGGGCGAGGAACTCGAGCACGAGGAAGATGTACTGGAAAACAACAATAGATAAAAACAAAACAACAATAACAACAACAATAATATAACAACAACAATAATTAGCTGTTGACTAGATTCTCAGCTTGCCGATAAGGTTACTTCGAGATCTACGTAACCCATGATATCCAGGCTTTTAGTGCGCGTTAGGATGCTTCTGAGGATTCTTGCCCCATTCGCCCTCTTTAAGGAATGTGATTTCCTTATTTTGACTCCATTAAGCACTGACAGATGGATAAATGATGGGGACCAGACACATTCGCACATCATTCGATGTTATTCCTCAGTCTCGAGGGAATTCAGGAACGCTCGCAAATATTCATGAAACTCACCCCTATCTGCATCACCACCTCAAAGTTGCTCTGCGACACAATCGAGCAGTAGGAGAATCGCTCCTGATAGTCGTAATAGGAAGAGATGATGGCAGCGCACACGAAGGGGATTATGATCTGGAATTGATCTTTGGTCTTTGATCTTTGATCTTTGGTCTTCAATTTAGTTATATCGAGCAAAAGCGAGGAAAACTGTGATCAATAGGGAAAACTCGATAATTCTCGTCACGAAGATAAAGTACTGGGGTTTTCTTCTTAGTGGAGCCAATGTGGGGACGAGCGAGAGATGAGTGGATGAGTGAAGGGAAACAGTGATGGAGAAACCGCTAATTGATCTACCTCAGCCAGTCCGAACCAGGCCCCGAGCCACTTAGGGCACTGCTCGTAGTTCTTGTAGAAGAGAGTGGCGATGCAGCGCTCGACGGAGATTATGATTAGGGAGAACATCGTGCCTGAAATAGAAATTTAGGCGTCAGAGTTGTTTGTTCATCTCATGTTAAATTATTCATAAACTTTTCAAGTGGTTTGCAAGTTAAAATCAAGCCTTAAAACGTGCATCCCAAACGTCTTAAGAACTTTCAAAGTGCCTAAATAATTTCAGCAGAAAGCTCTTCGAGTGATTCATTCATCCCGTTTCAGACTATTCATAGATCTCCTTGTGTGGTCAGCTAGCTCACTGCTCAAATGACATCTACGCGTGAATAGAATGTGATTAAGCGCGTGGTGTGATGGCGAGGAGTGGTGACTCAGCGCATTGCACAATTCAAGACGCGAAAGGCGAAATACAAGGTGGTCCCCGACAGAGCGCAACAGAGCCTCGTTAGCTCAGTTGGTAGAGCGTCAGACTTTTAATCTGAATGTCAGGGGTTCGAGCCCCCTACGAGGCTAAGCTTTTGCAATTTTCGCTCACCATAGAGAGCCACGCAGGGTGGCACTCGCCAAGCAAAGCACTCGTAACCAGTTAGCACCAAGTCATCGCCGGTTCTGAAAAAATTAAAAATTATTATTTTTTTTATTTTCGAAAATACCTCCACGTCAACTGCTGGTACAGTATGTAGATGTCATCAATCGCGACGAAAAGACAGGCGAAAAAGTTGAAAATGACATGGATCGCAAGAAGAAAAGTGAGGTTGAAGTGGGCGACGAATTTTCTGAAAAAAAAATTTTTGTTCAGAGATCGCAGCTATTTCTGATGCAGAGAACAACGGACAAAGTGCGGGAAATTGTCTTGGTAAGCAGCAATTTAATACAGAAGGGAGACTACTGCCACAGAACAGCTATTTCTCGTCTACCACAGTAATATCAGGCTATCAAGCCGATCTGGAACTTGTACAATCACAGAACAGTATAAATTATTTCTCGTCTATTATAACTACAAAAGGAAAGTGTAAAAGGCGAAAAGCATGCAAAATCGAGAGACACTAAATATAACAGGGGGTTCGCTCAATCCTAGTCAACATACTGCTCGAAGACTGACTTCCGATGGTAGAACATGATCGAGATGACGACGACGCCGAGGAGAGCGGTGGCGATGCGGAAGGGGATATTCTGAAAGAATTTATTTCTATGATTTTCGAAATTAATTGCATTTAATAACATTCCAATCTATTGGAAATGAGTGGATGATGCGTAAGGGGATGGTCTGAAAGATCTTTTGTAGAATTTTGGCCAGACTATCTTTCTAAAGAAAAATTGCTGCGTTGTATACATTTCTTGGAATGCGCATGTGAATACGATCCAATTGTAGATTATCTCAGATAATGGAGTGCTTCACTAACCCATTTCATGTACGGATCAGTGTAGACGAATATTGCTGTATCGACGATCGGGTCGATTGTGGTGGCCATCCTGAATACGCTTCAGTTTTACTATTCACGGCGTTCTATAGAGGGAGAAGCAGAGAAAATTCGAGAGAGTACGGATGTGGTCTCGTCGCGAAAGCGGCTTTTTGGAACATTGCCAGGACGCCGTGCTATTCACGATTCAAAAACAAAGTGTGACAACTCAGTGCGAGTGGGGGGATGTAGACACAGCGACTAAATGCGATAATTCCGGAGGGAAATAAGGTGAGATGATGACCAACATGACGAAATCGGGTAACCAAGGGGCCGGGTGCGATGAAACCAGCGTCTCTCGCTCTCATTCTGTCGTACGAATTATCGCAATCAGACACGTTAGAGGACGTCAGTCGTTGAAAGTTCACGTCCTTTTTCCCATATCTAATGTTCCGATGCAGCGGAGTTTCGAAAATAAGTGTGACGACGGAAATTGAATGGAAGAAGGGTACAATAATAATTGTAAAGAACTCGAAAGACTCAGTCGACTGGGAATAGAGAAATGGTCTGACTCTCTCACTTTCGAATGCTCTCTCGCTTCTCTAACCGACGAGAGAGAATCACGAAATGAGAGAGTCAGACCATTCCTCCGACTGGGAATACGATAACGATAGGCAAATAAGCGACAATAGGGAGAGTGCGCAAATAGTCATTACGCAGACGGCGGCTGCTTTTCAGAAGGACTGAATTAATAAGTTTTTAAAAACAGATTCAAGAATGCAGAAGAAATCTCTTTAAACTCCTAGGATTTTTCATCCTAAAAGACCGATATAACTAGACGCATTTCGTCATTTTCTCGTGAAAATAATTCCGGCAGATGCCGCCGGAAGCAATAGTATTCGGTAGGACGCTAGTTCAATCGTATCTAGGGCAAGACGAAAGTGTGGTAGATAGAGGAACTGGCCATCATTTCATCAAAGCAGGGATTAGCAGTCTACGATCAATTGCTGGATCCCGGTGTTTGATAGCAATTCGAGAAGTGGAAGCTGTACTTCCGGTGGAGATTAGGGCTCGAAATATGAGTCGCCGTCTCTTCATTCCCCACACTCTCTCACTGGTCGATCGGGCGAGAGAGTGCGCGAAATGAAGAGACGATTTCTTGTGAAGCCATCCTTAGTGAGATCAGGGAATCCTTCATCTCAAAGGAATGCTAGCGCGTGGGCTAGCGTGTACTAAGTACGGTTCCGGGAAGACGCGTAGCCTGCGCGATTAAGACGCGATTAGCGAGCTATTCCAGACGGTAACATCATGAGCGACAGTTCAAATGTGCTAGACTTGTGACTAGTTCGAGCGTCAGCGACGACTCTCCTCGTTCCACACGCTCTCTCACCACACAGCGTTCTGACCCCCTTTGTTCTCTCCAGATAAGGGTGAACAAGGGGATTAATTTTTGAATTTTCCCGCGTTACCGTATTCGAACTGCAAGTCACTTTCGCAATTTGAGATATCTCTGAAACATATCGCGAATACGGCAACGCGGGAAAATTCAAAAATTAATCCCCTTGTTCAGAATGAGGATAGCGATATGTTTCAGCAACCTGTCAAGTTTCGAGTTTGCAGTTCGATATGTAAAGTGATACCCCCTTTTCTGTAAGGTTAGAATGCTGGTACCAGTCAGAGGAGCGAGAGAGCAAGTAAAAGTGAGAGAGCGGGACTATTCGAACGATGGACGTAGCACTTGCGACCACTTGATGTCTGTGGGTTTGGTCAAGAAAGTGGCGCTTTTGATGACAAAAGCAGTAATTGTTGAAGTGCGAAGGACGGATGAGGAAATAGGACTGTGTCCCGCGTGAGATCTAAAGTGCTAAAATAGATTTTCGATTTTCGAAAAAATTGGCAAGAAATAATGTTATCACGTGAACGGTATTTCTGAAAAAGTCTGTTTTTCAAAGACTGCGAAAATTACAGGTGGAATAGGTCGTTGATCTTTGAGAGAGATCGGAGCGGTCTAGGGAATACCATGGAATAAATAGGAAAAAGCACGGAAAGCGGCATAATAATACTATTCCATTAAAAAACATACAAATGGCTGAAATACGCGGAAAGAAATAGAGGCTTCAATGGTGATAAGATGAGCAGAAAAACTTCGAATAGAGATCCCCTTGAGTTGGAGGAAGCGTCACTGGCAACGAGGAGCAATCGTCTGACTCTCTCATTTCGCAATGCTCTCTCGTCGGTTAAATAAGCGAGAGAGTACAGAAAAGTGAGAGAGTCAGATCATTTCTCGCAATCAGGAAATGATTCAAAGAAGATCGAGCGCGAATCATCGTTCCTCATGAGATAGGGATAGGGATCACACTCTCTCTGACCGGTGAGAGAGTGCGCAAAATGAAGAGACGATTTCTTGCGAAGCCATCCCTATCATGAGATCGGCCTCACGTGAGAAAAGTGAGCGACTTTTCTGCTAAATCGTACGCTCACTAGAAAATCAGCGCGGATGTGTTAATGAATGCCACTTAATGATTTCACTTTCATCTTGATTGAAAAATTTGCAAATCTGGAAGAAAATACGCTACTGCACAGAAGCTGCTAATCGAGTCAAGACTAAGGGGGAGAACTCATTAGATAAGTGAACGGTGGCAAGAAAAATGCGCGGCAGCTGTAGAGGAAAAAGCAGAAATGCACCTGTAGACTGAACTAAGGTAGTGAACTTTGCAATTTTCATAGTGCACTTGCACTATTTTTTGCTGCGACAAACATGAAACAGAGTCAAAGTGCAAGGAATTAATGCGAGGCACGCAGCAACCTTAACTACTTGACATCATTCAGTGATTGGAAAGTAATGTGAAGGTCATGTACACGTCACTACGTCATACTATGTTACTGTGCTGAACTATACTCTTATAGTGCAAATTATCAAGGGAATGTAAGGGGAGTAAGGTAGTCGATGTCAATTTCAGAAATCCAGACACATCTCACATCCTCATGACATCCAGCAACGGGGGATTGATGTTACATCCATAAAAACAGCGCGGCAGATTGGAAAAATGGAACATCACCAGGATTAATCGCCTCAGGCCCCGAGATGTATCGGCAAAGTCATGAGACCAGGATGCTCCGATTTTAGACACGGAATCCCGAAAAGCAAGCGTCGGAAATGCAATGAAATGTGCAAGGAGGGCCAGGCAATGCAGAACGTGGAGAGGAGCCTCCAGGAATAGCCAATGAGATGAGCTGACGCAGTGTTTGTGGATTGGAAGATGCCGGAGAGGCCTAAGCCCGGTTAAAGCTACTCGAGAAAGTAATGCTACGTGCTAACCAATTTGTATCCTGCTAGTAGCTGTTAAACTTATATCACTAATAAGCTGAGCTGATGGAATGTCGTCCCTTTTCGAAGGACGCAAAAATGATGATGAATACACCGAATACCAGAAAATGTGCAACGACATTCCAGACACGCATTCGATTCGTCTCACACTACAAACTCGGAAGGTGTGAGCTCAGGAATTCGATTTCGTCGCTTTTCATCTACATGCACGTGGTTTCGAGTGAAATTGACGATAACCATCCGAATTTATGATAATAAATAAATAGAATCATAGCTATAAAAGCATGAATTCTGACTTGACCAGACTAAAATCGGAGCTTGACTCGATTTCGTCGCTTTTCACCTACAGACTCGTGGTTGCGAGTGAAAAGAAAACGAATGGCGTTTCAGTCGCCACTGAATACCCCCGTGATTTGTCTCCGCGCGATTTCCGCAACCCGGAAAAGTCAGAGACCAAAAATGCTGAAGGTAGCATTCTGTTCATTTTAACCGCCACTTAGTCCAAACATGATCGCGAATAAACCTTGCACGTCAAACAACTGGTTAAGCAGATTTTTGAAAGCTCATACAGCTCAATAAAATATACTAGAATGGAGTAAGCGTATGTGAACGTTTTTTCAAATGCTTTGAAAGATCGAGCAAATTGGTAGGATGTGCTGAAAACGGTCGGAACTAGTGCTGACAAATCGGCACACGTCTCTCCTCATTTCGCGTGCTCTCTCGTCTCTCTGACCTGCGAGAGATCATTCTAAACGAGAGAGGCGCGTGCCGAATTGTCATCACTAGTCTGTATTCCACGTAGAGCGGGCTGTGCATGTCAGTGACTACCGTTTATCAACAAGTCGTTTAGGTGACTTTCGAGTGCTCGCAAATGGACGGGAAACGCGTAGAATGGACGGAAAATCACGCATTGAGGTCCTCAGGGAGATGAATAAACCGACATTCTAGGTAACATTCTCAAATAACAGAGATTCCGACATAAATAATCAAGAATTAGACACCAATGATGTTGTTTCTAGTCGAGACTATGCACAATACAATAGAGGAAAGATTAGAAACCACAACTAACAAGCGCAGACTATACACAACAAGAAGATGAGTCGTCTAGAACTTGGAAGTGGATCTCTAAAGTTCTGTAAATATATTTCGCAAATGTCAGTGAGAACTTTAGGAGAAAGTTCTAGCAAGGGATGTAGATTCACAGGGAAATAACCTTCGTACTCTTCTCAGATTTGTACGCCGAAATGTCACTTGCAGCTTCGATTCGCTCACGGGCGTGGTGCAATCGTACCAGCAAAGTGAGCGACCAAGGGAAATCTGAGATGTGCGAAAATAATGAAGAAATATGAGATCTGTTTATTCCGACTAGGGTCAATAACGAGCAGCAAACGACAGTAGAGGTATTCAAATTCCATTCCTAACTCATCTGCAATTCCGAGCTATGGAAAAGGCACAATCGTCGGCACAATCTCCTTCAGTC
Source organism: Pristionchus maxplancki (assembly GCA_900490775.1). Classification (NCBI taxonomy): domain Eukaryota; kingdom Metazoa; phylum Nematoda; class Chromadorea; order Rhabditida; family Neodiplogasteridae; genus Pristionchus; species Pristionchus maxplancki. Next base: position 31,122 of record LS593770.1, read on the forward strand.
CTTCAGAACTTCAACATTCTACATCGGCTTTATCAATCACATCGTCAGTGTTTCACTTTCAACTTTCTTTCAATTCTAATCTGTCAATCCGGGCCAAATTCTTTAAAGAATCCGACGTCATCTTCGAATCCGACGCTCTTATCAACGACGACGTCATCACCACCCCCTCTGAATCGCCCTCTCATGCTTGGCGATGATGACTTCTGCATTCCGTCGCTGCCCGACGCCGTTCTCTTTGAGCACGCGTCGATTGTGCAGGGTGCCGTAGCTGGAAAGGGGAAATGTGTCTTCACACTAGACCTCGAAATACGAGTCACCGTCTCTTCATTTTGCACTCTCTCTCTCGGCTGGTCTACTGACGAGAGAATGAGGAGAACGAAGAGACGGCGACTGAAATTTCGAGCTCTTGAGAACAACCCTTGAACAGGCTATTCGGAACATAATTGAACGAGGGCAATCGATCAGGAGAGATGTTTCGCAATTTTGTTTGAAAAGCGCAAAAAAGTGGTTAAGTATTCACACGAAAGTGATCTCTTACCGATGGAGCAGGAAGAAGATGAGTGGCAGCAGGATGCCGTGCCAGTAGATCTGATTAGCGGATTCCTGAAGGATAACTGATTTGTTTCATTTCGAAAAGGCTTGATTAGAGGATTCCTGAATGGGATGAGATTCACTCATTCTATGAATTCGCGATAACAGCTCTAAAGCAATATTGTCCATGAATCCGTTACAAAAACTCACTTCAAGAATGGGGTAAATCCGTGGATCGAACGTCGGGTTGAAGGATAAATAAGCAAAGAAAAATGCAAAACTGCCGATCATGATGAGAAAATGGGACCTGGAAAACAACAACAATAACAAAAACAACAACAACAACAACGAACCAAATTAGCGGCGTAATGGTCGCCAGCGTGCGGAAGTTCTCGGTTATTTGGTACCTGGAACGCTTGAGATAATTTTTTGATGTTTTGACAGCTTGTTATTGTTATTGTTATTCATAGAATAACATACCTCCCCGTGGGGTCCATGGTTGCGCGTCGCTTCATTCTTCGCCAGTTGATAAACAGTGAGATGTGGAAGAGGATTAGTGCGAAGAATTCACAGACGAGAAAGATGTACTGAAATGTTATTGTTTTTTCCTTGAATAACAGAAAAACAATAACAACTCACCGCGATTTGCATGACTACCTCGAAGTTCGTATCAGAAACAATCGAACAATAAGAAAATCTAGCAGAGAAGTTGTAGTCAATAGTATCGATACCGGTGCAGACGATTGGGATTAGAATCTGAAGATTTTTTTGATTTTTTATTTATTTTTGAATTTTAGCCTACTTCAATCAGCCCAAACATTGCGCCCAACCACTTTGGGCATTGCTCGTAATTCTTGTAGAAAATGGTGGCGATGAAGCGTTCGATCGAGATTATGATGAGAGAAAACATCGTTCCTGAAAGATAAACGTCGACAAAAGAAGGGAAGACGACAGAGCCTCGTTAGCTCAGTTGGTAGAGCGTCAGACTTTTAATCTGAATGTCAGGGGTTCGAGCCCCCTACGAGGCTAATCTTTTTGTCTTTTTCCTTCCTAAAATACTGATTTTTCTTACCATAAAGAGTCACGCAAGGAGGCGCTCTCCACGCATAGCAGTCGTACCCCAGTAGCACCAAGTCTTCGCCCGATCTAAAATTAATATTATTTAATAAATTTAATCTCGATTTAACTAAATTTAAGCCGTACCTCCAAGTTAGTTGCTGGTACAATATGTAAATATCGTCAATCGCGACGAAAAGACAGGAAAGAAGATTGAACATGACGTGAATTGCAAGCAGAAAAGTGAGATTGAAGTGAGCGACGAATTTTCTGAAACATTTATTTCATGTTTTTCTGTTTTTTAAAAAATATTATCTAATACGTTTTATCACAACGAAAGCCTGAGATTTGTATGTAGTGAACGGGTAAACACAATATCGTATCGGTCAGAGAAGAAATCGTGTTCTGGACTACATTACAATCAAGGCGTTCTCGAGTGTTTTTAATGAGGAAACTGCTACCCATTTTCGAATTTCGACTAACCTCCAATGGTACATCATAATAGAAATAACGACAATTCCCAGGAGAGAAGTGGCGATACGGAATGGTATCATCTGTAAGTAGAAAAAGGTACATCACATCCGCGTGTCATCAAATCCACTAATCATGGAGAAAACAGTGTAGTTTACTCACCCATTTCATGTACGGATCGGTGTAAACAAAAATGGCAGTGTCAACGATTGGGTCTACCGGCGTTGACATTGAGCTGAAAGGTGTAACCTTGAGTAACGGATTCAATGGTAAGAAAGCATGCATTGAGCATTTACTGAGCAACTGAATTGCCTACTGCAATTACACGCGCAGAGTATACTTCTGATAATCAGGCGTTCGTTGAATAGATAATAATTAATCACCATCAGAATTGAACCTATCGAACGGAGAGAAATGTCAGTTGCGCACGAACACTGCGCATATGAAAGTGACCTGCTACGAAAATAATTTCTGAGAAAGACGTTAAGAGGCACTAACTCCATTAGAGGGACAGGGAACTGATGCTAAAGGCCGTACGAGCAAGGGATTATTGGAACGCTTCGTGTGATATTGTAGCTGGTTCAGCCTTTATCAGAAAAGAGCGAGATCTACCGCGCTTTCGCATTTGATCTCCAAATAGGCGCCTTCCCACTCTAATTGTGATGCTTTCTCGGTATAGTGTCTGTTGATGGACAATCAACTCAAGGGTGGTGACGCGAGAGATCTTCTTAGTCTCAAAGCATTGACCATTGATCAAAGAAGCGATAGACAGAAGGAAGTATTGCATATTCTACAGCATTCATAGGCTGAACAAGCAAGATAATCAAGGCTGATTCATGATATGAGACAGTAAAGAGACAGATGTCTACGTTCTCGCACAGTTATCACAGCTGTTAATGTAGAACGGCGAACAAGAGACAACATTTACAGTTTACTATTGGTTCCGGGTTAGAGCAACTCTGACATGTGGATGAATAAATCGTCGCTAGATCGGCGATCCAAGGACAAATTGTGGTGCTACTCCAGGAAGATTCGCCGGTATTTGGTGGAGATCTCACGAGCCGCAATCATGAAAACAGGATCTAACACATCTAGAAGATTATGATACTGCACCGTGTGAAGGAATTGTGATCGGATAGTGCCGAAAACGAAGGAAATAACCAGATTTAGGGAGGCTAAAATAATGATCCTGAGAAATTGGTGGAGATCTCACGAGTCGCAGCCGTGAATCAGGACCCCGAGACATCTCCGGGATTATGACACTGCGAGAAATTGTGCGCGAATAGGGTCGAAGGCGATCGAAATCCAGGAAATTCGTCAATATTTGGCGGGAAGCAGCCATCAAAACATTGGTTCAGTATGTGTCCTAGTACGGATAGGGTGTAGGCAGTGAAAGGTCCTCGCGAATGGGGTGCCTGGGAATGCAGCGAATAAGACAGAAAACAAGCCGGGAAATTTTGCGAGGCACTAAATTCGTGTCAGAAGACCGGATCGTACCTCGCAGTGAATAAGCCACTGATTACCTCATGATTCAGAATATTTTACGTGGGAGAAACGACAAAAATACCCATTCATCAAAGTATACGACGAGATTGAATAGTGAGCGAGAATGACCGATATGACAGTCCTCAGGGAAAGGGATAATTCACGTTTGTCACCCACTATTGTCATCTAATAAAGGCAAACAATGTCGGAAAGGGGCGTGAACGACAGTCGGAGATCAGATTTGAATGCCTAATCCAATTTGTTCGCGAGCGTGCTCTTTATCTAAAGGCTTTTTTCACTACCGCTTTCAATTTAAGGTGCATAATAATGCTAGAAAGGACATTTGTCTAAGGTTACTGCCTACTGCTCATATTTTCAATGCGCGCTCGAACTGTAGTGATCTGTACCTCCGTTTTGAGGATGCAAACGCATGGTTATGTGTTGAATAGTACAACAAAATAGCGTCAATCATGCGATTCAGGAAAGGGTAAGATCTCACAATATGGGATAGAAGACGTCACCACCCCCTCTGGATGGCCCTCTCGTGATTCGCCACGACGACGTCAATCTCTTTCTGGCCGACGCCGTTGTCTTTGAGGACGCGCTGGTCTTGGCGCTTGCCGTATCTTCGATTATTAATCAATTAATTGTTTTAAAATTCAAAATTACCTGTAGAGAAAGTAGAAGATGAACGGCAGTAGAATACCATGCCAGTAAATTTGATTGACGGACTCCTGAAAATCAGAAATCAGAAATAAATAAATTCAATGCAACTCACTTCCAAAATCGGATAGATTCTCGGGTCGAAGTTACGGTTGAACGCATTATAAATCATAAAAGAAACAACTGTGCCAATCATGATTAGAAAGTGGCACCTTGAAATAAAAAAAAATAGGATTTTATGATAATAACAAACCAAATGAGTGGAGTGATAGTTGCGATTGTCTTGAAGTTCTCGGTTATTTGATACCTGAGATTGTTTTGTTTATTTTTTGTTTTTTTTTTTTTGTTGTTATTTACCGTCCAGTCGGGTCCATCGTCGCTCGATTCTTCATTCTTCTCCAGTTAATGAACAACGAAATGTGGAATAAAATAAGAGCGAAGAATTCGCAAGCGAGGAAAATGTACTGAAAAGAATTGTTTCAATTTGGAACAATAAAAAATCGTACCGATATCGAAATCACGATTTCGAAATTGCTCGGAGACACGATCGTGCAGTAAGAGAACCTCATGTTGAAGTCAAAGTAGGCAGTGGCGATGCCAGTACAGATAAGGGGGATTAGAATCTGAAATATTCCTTGTTGACCTGATTTTCGAAAATAACTAAACCTCAGCGAGTCCGAACCAGGCACCCAGCCACTTGGGACACTGCTCGTAGTTCTTGTAGAAAATCGTTGCAATGAATCGTTCAATGGAGATTACGATCAGTGAGAACATCGATCCTGAATATTTGTGCGATTTTTCAAGAGCGATAAGCCAGAGCCTCGTTAGCTCAGTTGGTAGAGCGTCAGAATTATAATCTGAATGTCAGGGGTTCGAGCCCCCTACGAGGCTAAGCTTTTGCATTTTAAAATTAAAGCGCTAACCATACAGCGTCACACATGGTGGCATTCTCCACAGATAGCATGCGTAGCCAGGCAGGACTAGGTCATCGCCGGTTCTGAATAATGTGAACAATTTTGGAAGCCATGACGTCGTTAATTGGGTGCAATTTCACTGATTTGCTGTATAAAATGATTGGAAATGGGGTGGAGTTCATAAGGGTAACGGAAGTAGGCGACAGACAACTGTTATGTCAGAGACTGTATAGCGAAATAGTTCTCATCCGACCTAGTGCCGTAATGTCCAGAAATGCGTAGGAATGCCGATCCCTCACCTCCAACTATGCTGCTGGTAGGCGATGTAGATGTCGTCGATCGCCACGAAAATGCACGATAGAAGATTGAAGATGACGTGAATTGCAAGTAGGAAAGTGAGGTTGAAGTGAGCGACGAATTTTCTGGAAATATTTTCTTTTTCCCGGTAGATTAACAGAGACGACAAATAAAATTGTGTGGAGCTAAGAAGAAACCGCAGTGGCCACAAGACCAAGATCCTGATCAAAATCAAAAGAATTGCACTTATTATTTCCTGTCCATCTAGCATGATTGAAATCCTCCTGTTTGACAGTCATAGAGATTGAATTGGAGACAGGCCCTCTAAACGTACGATTGCATGACTGACTTCCAATGATACATCATTATTGAGATAACGACGACGCCGAGGAGAGCAGTGACGATTCGAAAGGGCATCATCTAGAAAACTTTCAGTTTCATGGAAATTGTCTCCTGGATTCCGGATTCCGAGTGACAAGAACACCAAATTGTTTCGAATTTCTGGTCACGCGTCTGTAGTGATTATTCATGGAAGAACATGTGATTTCTTCGGAGAAATTGTTCAACTAAGGCATTCATCCAGAGAAGAGTAACTCACCCAGAGCATGTAGCGATCTGTGTAAACGAAAATGGCCGTTTCAACGATTGGATCGACTGTAGAAGACATTGTAATCTGAAAACGTCGACTTCCTTGTGTTGCAAAGCTTTGATAGCGGAAAATAAAGAAAATGCTCCCAAGCCAATTTTAGATTGCATTTTTTTGCTCCTGCTCATATTACGCAAACAAAACATGCAAAACAAATAATGTCGAAGAGGTGGCAAAATTATAGCAGTGATCACGTTGGGGTCGGCAAATCAGAAAGAATCTTATTTGTAGGGACACCAGAGTAAACAGGCGCTTGTTCTATGCTCGCAGTACAAAATCACAATGCAAGCGCGAAATCTCACAAACAACTAGCAAAACATCGTACTGGAATAGGCATACGGTGTAGGAAAGTCATAAGAAAGGTGTGCATGGATAGGGTGCCTGGGAACTCGACAAATATCCGAAAACACGGGTTTTCGAAAAGCCAAAGCTCGCAAAAACAAAGCTGGAAGTATTGTGCGGCACTGCTACATCATGAAGCAAGAGGCTAAGGAATGGATCATAAAACGGGGAATTTGAATTCGAATCCGCGTAGATACAACGACACGTTTCAATCAACTGGAAGTGCGTGAACAGACTTGATTTGTAGAGCTCGTAATCCAAATCTCTTCATTTCACACACTCACTCGCCCTGTCGACTGACGAGCGAGTGTGGAGACAGTGACTCATATTTCGAGCTCTAATGATTAGATTCTAGGTCAAGCGCTAGCCAAATTGTCCGTGACTTGTAGTGATCACGATTGCACTTTTGCCGGAAGTACGGAGCCTAAGAATAAAATGCGATGAGCGCAAACTGACTTACTGTAGTGTGCAGCTAGACAGTCGCTAAAGCAATAATAAGTGGCACTTGCCTTGACTAGCGAACTGTAATTGTGCAGCTACCGGAAGGACAGCCTACAGGTAAGCGATTCAGTTTACGCACAGGTGAATCATCGAAAAGCCACCCGAGAGTGAACTATTTTCAACCGGCAATCATCGGTTACTTGAGTCTGGGAAAAGAAAATACGTCAGAAAAAGATGAACACCATTGACAAAGCCGTAAGAACTACCTAACAATCTGCTAGAGAATAATGCTGATTGCGCTTCATAGAATACCAGCCTATAATTAAAACCTGAGCGTTCCCAGAATAATTACAGTCTGCCACGACACGCGAGGTTGGCAAATTTGTACAAGGAAAGGTAAAGTTGCTTCCACATTCCAGTTTCGCTTCCAGTTGCTTCCACAATCCACAATCAAGTCGATTTTAAGAGACACTATCTGAGAAAATCGAGTATTTTGACCCATTTGCCGGACAGGGAAAAATTTAAAAAATCTGAAAAAAATGCCCAAGGGGTAACTTTTGACGTAGAACTCGAAAATCGACCTTAGAAAGTCGTATCTCAAAAACTGAATTTCCTACAACTCGCCTCACTCTGCCAGGGGGTATGTGGTATTTCTCGAAACACTTGAAATAGTCTGAAACAAAGTAGCCAGTTTTTAAGAACTTGTCAAAGTAAGCATTTTTCATGAAGAGAGTATAGGGCTACCTAATCTGAGAAAAAATTATGGTCATCCAAAGTCGAAAAATAAAAATTGTGAAAAAATTTTCAAGAGCGGTTTATTTTTAACCATGATTTTCGGATTCCTCGTAAAAAAGTACACCTAGGGTTATTTTTTGAGATTTTTAAGTGTTCTGCACGTTGGTCGTTTGATCCATCAAATAAGCGAAACAGCGATTTTTGGCCAATTTTCGAAATTTTCAAAGCGAATAACTTTAGAATTTAGAGGTTAAATGCGGGTTTTTGTCCTAAAAACAACTAATGTGACTTGAGACAATAAGTTATGAAAGTTAGAAACGAATTGGACAAAAAATATTTTTTAATGAAATTACTCGGTTTTCGTTCATTTTGTGAAATTTTTCGGCAAAATTTTTCGTTGTTTAATTCGTTTCCAACTTTCATAACTTATTGTCTCAAGTCATATTAGTTGTTTTTAGGACAAAAAACCGCATTTAACCTCTAAATTCAAAAGTTATTCGCTTTGAAAATGTCGAAAAAAGGCCAAAAATCGCTGTTTCGCTTGTTTGATGGATCAAGCGACCAACGTGCAGAACACTTAAAAATCTCAAAAAATAACCTTAGGTGTACTTTTTTACGAGGAATCCGAAAATCATGGTTAAAAATAAACCGCTATTGAAATTTTTTTCACAATTTTTGTTTTTCGACTTTGGACGACCATAATTTTTTTCTCAGATTAGGTAGCCCTATACTCTCTTCATGAAAAATGCTTACTTTGACAAGTTCTTGAAAACTGGCTACGTTGTTTCAGGCTATTTTAAGTGTTTCGAGAAATACCACATACCCCCTGGCAGAGTGAGGCGAGTTGTAGGAAATTCAGTTTTTGAGATACGACTTTCTAAGGTCGATTTTCGAGTTCTACGTCAAAAGTTACCCCTTGGGCGTTTTTTTCAGAGTTTTTCATTTTCCCCTGTCCGAATGTAAGTGAATTGCCTCAGATAGTGTCTCTTAAAGTGATGGTGCACAACGATAGGGCCGGGTACGGTGTACCAGGAAATGAGAAAATGATCTCGTGATTCTGCTACAAATGAGGGATTGCTAGATCTCTCGGATTAATCCTATCATCGTTACGAATTCACGATAATCGTGCGCAGGATTGGTGCAGGATTAGTGAAGAACCAAGGAAGCAAAGACTGGCAACATCACAAGACCCAAGAATATAAACATCGCAGTGAAATGTGCAGCAAATCGTACGGGATAGGTGCGAGATTCGTGACGAGTAAATCGGTTTCATTTCTCGAGTTTGGCTCCAGGCCTCCGCCGCGTGATTTGTGGGAAGCAAAGTAAGCATCGATAAGCTAATCGTAGAGTCCACTGATGTGCAGATAAGCTTGCTGGCTTTGAGCTCGAATGTCAAGGAAATAAGATTCAGGAATCCACGAAGTAGAGATCGGCAACATCCGAGGCTCACGAAAACGACTAATGTTGTCTCGCGCCCGTAGATTGAGGCTGACTGATGAATCGAGCCTTGATTGGTCGCATGTTGCGCAACTTGCGAAGGCTAAAGATTGAATGGATTAGTCATCGTACTTCATGTGGATGTATCGATGGTTCCACTTGCTGACCCAAAACATCTATCTTTAAATAATTAATTGATGGTCCTCAGGGAGTAATATAATTTGTCATTGTCTGCTGGTTTTCATGCCGATTATGCGAACAAAAATAGCAAGAGAGAGACGATAAAGGACGCGGAGAAAGTGAAATGTGCAATACAGCGTTCTTTATTGCGTTGAGTTGCTGAGCCTCGTTAGCTCAGTTGGTAGAGCGTCAGACTTTTAATCTGAATGTCAGGGGTTCGAGCCCCCTACGAGGCTAATTTTTTGCTGTTTTCACGATATGCTATCACTTTATTCACCAATTAATCTGTATTTTCTTGAGATGATTGTCGACCACTTTCGAATTTCGATTTGTCGATAGCTCTTTTCTGATGTGTTCTTGATCTTTTCTGAAAGGAAGTCATTGTGGAAATTGACGTGAGCACAAAGCCAGACCTCCGACTCTGAATCACTAGCAACGGCATGACAATTCCATACAATTGAACGATATTAATGCACTCCTGAATAATCACGTAATAAGCACGTAATAAACGTAATAATTTAATTTAAAAATTATAAATTACCTCAAAAATGGGATACGCCCGGGGGTCAAAACCGTGCGGAATCGAGGTGTAAAATAGCCACATGAACACTGGAAAGACGTTGAGGACAAATTGAGTTCTGAAAGTAATAAAAAATAAACATTATGATATTATTTAGGAATGGCTTCGCAAGAAATGACTCTTCATTTCGCGCGCTCTCTCACCGGTCACAGAGGCGAGAGAGCGTGTCGAATGAGGAGAGTTATTTCTTGCCAAGCCATCCCTAATATTATTACAATCATAATTTCTAAAAACAACGAACTCAACGAGCGGCAACAACAGCTTGAGTGTGCGAATATTCTCCTTGATTTGGTATCTGGAATTTATCTTATTGTCTCCTGAAAATGAAGATTGGATACCGCTCGCTCAAGCTTTCGTTGTCTCTCTGCAGAAATTTCTTGTTTCTTCTCAGCAATCGTCTGAAGACCACAAGCGCGAATATTTGAATGAAGATCACTGATAACTTCAAAAGATTAGATTAATTTTTGATTAAATTGATGATAAATCACCCCCATCAGGCTCATAAACGCTTCAGATCTCGGTGTAACTGTAGTACAGTGGGCATATAAAAAGTCGAAGTCGAATAGGTAAGTACCGCCGGCGAAGAAACAGAGGACGTAGAGTAACTGTAAAAGTTTGTTTATTGTCAATAAATCTTATCTGATTCATTTAGAATTAATACTATGCATTCTCTTATCTGACAAGATTCCTTGGGCCGAAGAATAATAGTAATAATAGCAATGATAATTAATTCATGTCAGGCGGTAACGCTCAGATGAGGAGGGGTCAGTAGTCCTCATAAGTTGCATTCCACCATAAGTCGGCGGAGGAATAAAGGTAAATTCACTCACATGCAATGCAGAAAACTGCAACGCCATCCTCATTCCTGATTTTTCGTAAGTTC
>LS593770.1:42877-58289 GCA_900490775.1 Pristionchus maxplancki
ATTCCTTGGGCCGAAGAATAATAGTAATAATAGCAATGATAATTAATTCATGTCAGGCGGTAACGCTCAGATGAGGAGGGGTCAGTAGTCCTCATAAGTTGCATTCCACCATAAGTCGGCGGAGGAATAAAGGTAAATTCACTCACATGCAATGCAGAAAACTGCAACGCCATCCTCATTCCTGATTTTTCGTAAGTTCGAACATAAATTGACGCTTGCCATCGCTCGATTACAATCATGAGGAGGGAGATTGAACCTCCTGAAATAGATAACTAGAGATGGCTTCGCAAGAAATGACTCTCTTCATTTCGCGTACTCTCTCACCGGTCAGAGAGGCGAGAGAGTGTGCAAAATGAAGAGACGGTAACTCGTATTTCGAGATCTACTCTGAAGGCAGAAACTCACCACACATCGTCGTCCCATAGGGCATTTTACGGATGTAGCAAATAATTCCGCCACTAAGGAGATCCTCGGGTTTTCTGCAATAATTGGATCAACGGATGTTGGAAATAAGATTGATAGATGAATAACAACTAACTCCCAGGAAACGTGGATGTAAATCTCCATCGCGGAATCGAAAATGGCACAAGAACAGAGATAATGCGTCCAAAAGTAGTGGATTCGAAGAAGTAAGACGAGTCCTTTATGGGCATGCATATTGCTACAAAGTACATTTTATTTTCGAAATTCATTATTTCCGAAAATCACAAAACCGTACTGAATAGAAATATAAACAGAAGTCATTGCAATCCATGCAATGATTGATGTGATGAGACGGAAGAGAACAACCTGTAAGAAAAGACTAAGAGATTGATTTAGGGGTCTAAAAAGATTTTCGAAACCTACCATCTCAAAGACCTGGCTCTCCTCGAGGTACAGAGCGGCATCAACAGCCTCTTCGACGGTGAGGTAACCAAAGGTCATCACTGAAAAGGGCAAGATGCGGCCTCGATTTTACAGTCGACAGCTATTACGCTAGGTAACACTCTTCGGTGAGGTCGAGGTTTCCTTCAGAATCTAACCAAAATCATTATTGTGTTTCAAGGAAAAAATAACAGTAAATACGCGTGATGAAACGTGGATATTACCTGTCGATGCGTTTTCTCTAGCGTTACCAATTGAAGATACTGAACGGGTAAAGCGGTGTGATTGAAGCATTGCTTGTGTAATGACTGTTTTCACATTTCCAGTTCGGTTGAATAACGCGAACACAGTGAAATAACAACGCGTGTGAAACAGTTCCTTGGAAGCGATTACTTATCCTCATGGGAATCGCTAGACATTCAGAAATGGAAGTATACAACAGATGAGAGATTAATAACTGACTTCAGTTGTTTTGTTCAGTGAAATTGATTTGTTTGTTCGCCTAAAAAGAGATGAAAACGCAGTTGTGTACAAGGAACAATACATAAAGAGCTTGCAGAGCCTCGTTAGCTCAGTTGGTAGAGCGTCAGACTTTTAATCTGAATGTCAGGGGTTCGAGCCCCCTACGAGGCTAATCTTTTGCTTTGTTTTTGTTTGAAATTATGATAACATTCTTTATTCACCAATTCGCTTGAATTTTCTTCAAATGGCTGTCTGTTGCTTGTGAATTCTTGTTCGTTCGGAGCTCCTCTCGCTTTCGGTGTTGATCCATTCTTAAATTGAGAGAATTATTTAATAAATAATTATAATTAATAATTTTCTTGAGACCTACCGCTGATTATGAATTACCAGTAGCGGCATGACAATTCCATACAACTGGATGATGTTTATCGATTCCTATATAATTAATAACTACAATAAAGTAATTGAAATGTTTATGTTGTACCTCAAAAACCGGATACGCCCGTGGGTCGAGTCCGTGTGGAATGGTGGCGTACAGCAACCACATGAGAATTGGCGTGAAAGTAAGGACGAATTGCGTTCTAAAAGTCAATAAATTAAAAATTATTAGGATACATAATACGAACTCAACAAGAGGCACAAGCAGATTCAAAGTCCTGATGTTCTCTTTTATTTGGTATCTGAAAAGTGAACAAGGAAATAAGAAGAGAAGGAGAAAATTACCGCTCGCTGAGGCTTTCATTATCACGTTCGAGAAATTTCATATTTCTTTTCAGCAATTTTCGAAAAACAATCAGCGCCGCCATTTGCACTATGAGCACGGTTAACTGTAATTAGTCCAATTTTATAAAAAAATTTATTATTTTCGAAATTAATATTAAAATTACCGCGGCAACGCTCATGAACTTTTCGGAATTAGCTGTAACGGAAGTGCAGTGAGCGAAGATTAAATCGAACTCGAACAGTGATGAGGCACCAATGAAGAAGGCGATGAGGTAGAGGACCTACATTTATATTTTACTGATTTTACGGAGAAGTGGATTCACCTCGATAACAGACAGTTTCAGTGCAAGCCTGATTCCGGCTCCCTCGTAAGTTCGAACGTGAACAGATGCTTGCCGTCGTTCGATAACGATGATCAATAGGGAGATGGAACCACCTGAATGAAAGTCTTCATGAATGAAAATGCTGCGAAATTCATTCATAAATTGCGTTATATTTTCAATAGATTTCAAGCGAAATGGATACGAAACAAACTGACCGCAAACAGCCACCGAATATGGCACCTTTCGAATGAAACACAACAGTCCCCCATTGAGCAGATCTTCCGGATTTCTACAATTTTTGGTAACTCTCAGAGTTCAAAGATCATCTCTCACTCCCACGTCATGCTCTTGTAAATCATCAAAACGGCATCGAAACTCGCGCAAGAGCACAGGCAATGCGTCCAGAAGTAGTGGATACGAAGCAAAAGGACGAGGCCTTTATGCGCGCGCATGTTGCTAAAATAATCATAATTATTTTCGAAAATCGTCATTTTCGAAATTAAAACTTACTGAATCGAGGCATACACTGAGGTCATCACAACCCATGCGAGAACTGATGTAATGAGACGAAAGAGGACCACCTAAAGGATTATTGATTATATGAAATGGCACCAGAACCGGATAGTAGGGACTGTAACTCCAAAGTTCTGATCCGACCTAGATGGAAAAACGACTTAAAAAACGTGAAAACTGACCAACTGCATAACTTGATTGTTCTCCAAATACAGGGCGGCGTCGACAGCTTCGTCGAGCGTCTGGAAGCCGTACGCCATGGACGGTGAAGATGTCTGCGATGTCGTCGACGTCGAAGACGAATCATCGTCTGACTCTCTCATTTCGAAATGCTCTCTCGTCAATGAGAGAAGCGAGAGAGCACAGAATAGTGAGAGAGTCAGTTCGTTCCACTTGAAGACGAACTGTCTTCTGATTGCTGCATGCTGCTGTAATGACTGCTTTTCTCTTGCTTTCAGTCAGGATGTGTATTGAGCACAAGCAATAACATAACTCTCTCATCTCGCCCTGCCCCCTCGTCGGTCAGAGAAGGCGAGATAGCATGGGAAAGAGGGAGAACAATGACACGGCGTGTGAAATAACGTGGTCGGTTGGGAATCTCCGAGCAATCGTCTGTCTCTCTCAATTTCTCGCGCTCTCTCGGTTCTCTGACCGACGAGAGAGCATTGCGAAATGAGAGAGTCAGACTATTCCTTGAATCTTCTGGTTGCGATTTCCGAGTTGTTTCCATGCTGCTGTAATCCTGAATGCAGTTCGTTAGCTGAGAGCTGTGAGAAGAGTGAGTGGGTGAAACCTGGCGACATTTTGCCATTTCGCACATTCTCGCCAGTTTGATCACTCATAGAGTGCATCGAATCATGATTACGCTCTTTTCGAACTTTTCTCCCCTAAATTCAAAATCTAGCCTGCAAATTATCTCACGATCTCCAATAATCTGAAACTTGTGCCATAAACATCCGCATGCCAAGTTCTGAGAAAAGGATGTAATCAGCATAAATCTTGCTCAGCGTTGCGTTTTACTGCTCTCTCGATTCATCTTTGCTCATTCTTTACTGCAGTATTGCTGTCCTGCTAGTGGCTCACCGCAGGACGCAAGTGTCTAGATTTACGGTCCCATTTCCTTCCTGTTCTCTCATCGACAACACTGAGATTGCGCCATTCTAGAATATCGGTGTCACCTTTTCTATTTCCCCTTAACAATTGCAGCCATGTCCGACCTGGAGATCTGCCTTCGAGACGGATTCGACGGTCCGACACTCGCAAATCGGTGAGAATTTCGAATTTCAGCATCAAAACCAGTTTTCAGGCTCACAATTGGCCTTCCTATGGCGTTATTCACCGCCCTTGGACTACAATTGAACATCGTGCTGTGGAGAATTATCACCATTCAGAAGGTAAGTTTCGATAATATTTACTGCTCGGATGAGCGCTATTCAATATAACTGCTATCTCTCGCCTCCAGTAACTCTAAACCGACCTATAGTGCCATATTGCTATTTTCATTCATAGTTGTGCTTCAAGCCATAGTCATTCATATTGAGCCTTTGATGTCAGGATAACAATTCTCAGGCTCATTTCAGGATTTCATAGATCCCTCCTTCCGAAGGCACGTGGTCTCGCTGATTGCTGCTAACGTCGGTGAGCTTTGAGACTCGATGATTAATGCCTCTCTCGCTTTCCCATGCTCTCTCGCTTCTCTCTGACCAACGAGAGAGCATTGCGAAATGAGAGAGTCCTCTGAAAGATGATGACTCGATCGCAGGTTTCAACCTCACCGTAATCGTCTCACTGTTGCCGATTGCGTTGTTTGATGTTTCGTATCCTGACTGGCTTTTGATCACATTATCTACGCCGGACTCGTTCTTTTATCAGGTATTCTAGTAAAATCGAAATAGTTTCTCTCTGACCGGTGAGAGAGTGTGTGAAATGAAGAGACCAGTATCTCGAACACTGTAGCTTCGAGAAGAAATTGGGGTTCAAAAGTGTAAAATTGTGACTCATTGAGGTGATTCTCTACACAAACTTCACTATTGCGCTGGACCGCTTTCTCATGTTTGCAGCGCCGCGGGTGAGAATTTTAGTCTTTATCAACAACTCCAGGAAGGAGGAAAAGAGGAATGGTCTCACTCTCCCATTTTTGCATGCACTCTCGCTTTTGGCGAGAGGGCATTGCAAAAATGGCGAGAGGGCGCTTTTGGCGAGAGGGCAATGAGAGAGTCCGACGATTGAAATGATGCCTCCTTCTAGATTTATGAGCACATTACGGGCAGCAAACACTGCGCTCTCGTTGCCCTACCTTGGCTGGGTGCTGCCTGGATTGTGAGTAATAAATATTATATTTTATATTTTTGCTAGAGCGCAAAAGCGAGGAATTACCAACTACACTGAACGATGCCTTTGATAGGTTATTGAAACTCATTTCGTTGTGTTGTACAGAACAGAGCTGTGTCTTATTTCGCAAAGCTCTCTCGTCGGTCAGAGAAGGTGAGAGAACATGCGAAAATGAGAGAGTCGTAAAATTTTTGCTCAGCCCTGGTACAGAAATGATCTCCAGGTAGGCCACTCGACCTTCCTCGGTTGCTACAAACGATTCAATCCAAATCAGCTACGATACCAATACGGATGCTCGTAAATAAACATTTAAAATCGATAAATAAATAAAAATGTTGAGAAACTGCCCCTTCTACCTCGATCTCAACTCCAACCTCTCTATATACTTGCCGGTAGTCATTTTCGTACTGTGAGTATCCATTATTGAGTGCTAGGTTGAATGAGAACCGAAAGTAGAACTATCAGAGACGGTATTGCGAAATAGCTCTCATCCGACCTAGTGCCGTATTTTTGACCTAAAGCCAGTTTTTTTAAAGGTATTCTATCATCTTCATCATAATCTTCCGCAAGAGAATGCGACTGGGAAGCGAGGTGTCGCTGAAGAATCGTGATTTCGTGTTTGTTAGTGGACCTCAATTTCTGTTGAAACTCAACTATTCCAGGTGCTTCAATTCCTCATCATCACTATTATTCAACTTGCTGGGAACTTGCTGTTCTATGTGAATTTTAGCGATGACGTTATCGTTGAGAGTCTGATAAGGTTGCTCACAGTTCTTTCGCTTTTCCTAGAGTTACCAAAGTTCGAAAATTGCCGTCTCTGCATGAATTGATTGTCGAAATCTATGACCACGGAAGAGTCCATAACTAAAGAATGGTCTGACTCTCTCATTTGCCTATGCTCTCTCGCTTCTCTAACCGACGAGAGAGCATTGCGAAATGAGAGAGTCAGTCGATTCGTCCAATAACTTGTTCGTTATTCAGACTTGCCGCCTCTTGCTGGACTACGTACTCCAACCCGATCGTCATGTTTGCCTTTCATGAGCGCGTGAGCATTCTTTTCTCGCTTTACCTATCACTGAAAAATGAGAACCACTAGTTATTTGGTGGCTCTGTCAAGCAACTGCATTACTTCTTCACATAGTATTCAATCCGGGTCGTTTTGGGGGGAAATATAGTGTACAGAATAAAAAAAAAGAAAAAAAAGAAACGAATCATAGTACGAGTTCAGATTCGTCGCAGTTACCTCGTCTGGGGCCGGCGACTGTGGCTGTTTGAACAAGATTTGATCCAAAGTGGAAGGACGAAGATTCGAACGAGATCTACGACGAATATTTTGTGAATAATTGAAGTCCAGTTCATAAAAATATTTATCCGTTGCTCAGTCATTGAGTGCCTCGTCTAGCTTGCACTTGCCCTCGCACAGTCCACCACTGCAGACCAACCCGGTTGCCGCCCATTGCCTTTCCTTATGCGTAAGGGTACAGTTGAGATCGTAGGAGGGCTGAAATGAGCAATCTAACAAGGAAGAACGTAACAATAATGCGCACTTTCTGAAAACGGTAATCGGCCCCATGGTCAACTTCGATTAGAAATGAGTCTCGTTCGATAATTTTACCGAGAGCAGTTACCATTCCCTTGTAAGGTGAAAATAATACCATTGTCTTGTGAGCACCGAAGAACTTGGTGGTCGAACCGGGATGTTGCTCGAAGTGGTAATTGAAAATGGCGTATTTTTGCTCTTTGTCGCATCTGAATTCTGTCCGTTTTTGAGACATTTTAATCCATAATCCTCGCAATATCTGTAGTCGAGGTAATTGCGGATTTGTACTCAATATACTACGTACTAGTGATGACAAATCGGCATTCGTCTCTCCTCATTTCGCGCGCTCTCTCTTCTCTCTGACCGTTGGGAGATCATTCGAAACGAGAGTGCCGAGTTGTCATCACTACTACGCCCTAGGGATGTCAATTCAATACCCAATACCAACCTAACGAGTCAATTAATTGGGTAATTGGTATTGTATTGACCCAATTAATTGACTTTTTCCCCCCATTTTTCGATGGATTTAGCTGTCGCAAAGTCAATTAATTGGGTATTGAAATTGATCAGGCAACCCTACTACGCACGCTTTTTCGTACTCCTTATCGACGCAGAATGCGAGAGGGCCGGCTGCGTCGCAGGGGAGAACCACTCGCAGGAAGAATTTTAAGTTTGCTACCTGGAAAGGGTGAAGATTAGCTACACGTTTGTCAAAGATCTACTTTTTTCTCTACACTCCATTGAATCGCCCGTGTTAGCACAGCACAACGAAATCGAGATATTGCACATTGTAAAAGAAAAATGCGTATGAGTCGCCGTCTCTTCATTCTCCACACTCTGGTCTACTGACGAGAGAGCGTAGAGAATAGAGAGACGGCGACTCGTATTTCGAGCTCTAGCGACAGGGAAGGAAGTAAGGCTCACACTTGCGTCCGTCTCATTATCTGTCACCATCGCTGTGCCCTCCACAGCGAAGTGGCCAGTGTACGAGATGTTGTTAGTTTGCACTTCGGAATAGGCTGAAATCATGAGCGAAATCTGAGAATCGTCTCTTCATTTCGCATGCTCTCTCACCGGTTAGGGAGCGTGCAGAATGAAGAGAGCTATTTCTAGGCAAGCTACCTTCCTGTCCCCTTTCGAAATGGCGCTCCCACAGCAGCACCTCTCCGGTGTCGATTGTTTTGACATTCCCGGTAGCGTCAAAACAACCCAGACTGCCAGTTACTTTGACCTGAAATTCAATGGGGTTGGCAGAAGTATCGCAAAAGAATAAACCGTTCTGCTCATTACGGTAACCCATCAGGGGAATCCTACTATTGACCACGGGGTCTGAGAGTAGCTCATGTATGTACTTTTAAAAACGCTTTGAAAATTACAGGAAACTCGCACCGTTCTGTTGACATCCGCGTGAAGCGAAGCGACGCAAACGGCAAGGACGAAAATGATCCTCATCGTGCCGTTTTAGAGGAGGAATCACTACATTTTATAGAGGGGAAAATTGAATCATCTGGGAAATTTTGCACCAAGTGATGTTTCAAACATGTGCCACTGAAGGGTTAAATGCTTCTTGCAATCGCAAATCTTCCTTGGATTTCCACTACAAATCAAAACCTTGGCACGATGAGGGATATATTTATCATTCACAATTTACAATAAACGCTTGATTCACACTTTGTCAATCTTTCACAGTCAGCCATCTGTTGACACAAAGTAAGCCGTTAATTAAACATATTTATCATTCACAAATCACAGTTCACCACTTGTCAATCTTGATCCTTTCCCCAGACAATCCTCCTTCGCACACGAGCCCCGTTGGTTTCCAGTTACTGGCCTTCGAGGTAAACCCGAGCGTGCAGGAGAGGTCGTAGGACGGCTGCAATCAAATTTGATGCTCCACACTAGGGATGACAATTCGGCACGCGCCTCTCTCGTCGGTCATAGAGACGAGAGAGCACGCGAAATGAGGAGAGTCGAATGCCGATCTGCCATCCCTATTCGACACTGTCCACCAGTTGCTCAATGTTTTGAAGCGCTATGGTTTGGGGATGTCCTCGCGGACCTAATACTCTATGCTATGCCACACTATGGCTGGACTGTCAATGAAGCAATCCGGAAATCCGTGAAAGTACCTTGCCAGCCGTCTTGGACCAAATTCCATCTGACGGATTGATCTCGAAGCGGTGAATGAACTCGGCGAAATCCTTGCCTTTGCACCTGAATTAACAAATGATTCGCTGGCAACAATGACGTCAAAATTAATTGTGAAAAAATTATGTGATGAATATGTCGCTATTGAGCTACTTACCCATTTTTGTATTCCTGATCGACACAGACTTTCAGCGGGCCAGTCTTGGAGCAGGGCAGCTTGACCTTGAGATAGAACTCCAGGGAGAACGGCTAGAATTTCGTCGAATTAATGCAAATTTCTCTTTTTTCCGCCATTTTAATAGGGTTTTTAGAGTATTAGAGTAGAGTTCATTTCAAAATGCTTGCAATCAACAAGCACATTTGTCTTGAGGTGGAACGGCTGAAATCGAGATCGATTCGGGGAATAAAATAACTCGTGGATAAACAATGTAATAGAGTCAGGTTCCCAACAAGTTGGTTGGTCCAACCACAGCTTTTTTTAGCTTGAAACCAGCTTACATCGTAGTGGGTGGCCTCCAGCCCAAAATTGCCCGTGTACGTGATGTTTCGCGTTTGCAGATAGTCGTCGCTGCCGACTGAATGAAAGGTAAATAATCATCTCGATTTGGAGACTGTGCTCGCGGGGAGGACACTGCAGCATCGAGGAATGGTCTGACTCTCTCATTTCGCAATGCTCTCTCGTCGGTTAGAGAAGCGAGATAGCACAGGCAAGTGAGAGAGTCAGATCATTTCTCGCAGCATCACATTAAGCTAATACGATGTGACATGTGACATCGTATTATCATGCATCTTAATCGTGCGTTCGTGTTCCTAATATTGTAAATGTGGATACCCCCGTGATAGATAATTGAATTGAATTGAATAGTTCAGTCTGGAGCGCCCAGAAATTTAAATCGTAATCAAATCCTAGAAATTATTACAAGAAACTCAATGCAGTGCTCAACTCACTGTAATCGTGCTCCCACAGCTCCGCGAAGCCTTCCTCGACGATGGAATAGTCGCCGTCAGCGTTGAGACAGCGCAGATGGCCGGCCACTTTGACCTACCAATCGATTGTCTTCGTCTCTCTCATTTCGCAATGATCTCTCGCAGGTCAGGCAGACGATAGAGCCAACATCAACTAAAAACGAACGTTTCGAGTGACAGCATGGAGTGAGCCGATACAGAGGGCTAGAAGAAGGAAGGCGATCGATTTCATCCTTTCTGAATCAAGAATCGAAAACTGAAGGAACACTGTGCTTGGGATAGATCGGCACCACTTTTAAAGCAGAAGAAGGGCTGAGTCACATGGGAAACGCAGGAATCTGCAGGGTTTCCTGCAGATTTAATACTGTACTTTTGTATAAAATGTTTATCGTAAAGTGTCAGGTATTCACACAATGGCATCAAGTGTTTCTTCTCCGACAACTGGCGATGAATTGCTTTCAATGTTCTCTTCGCCCACTTCATTCGCAACGCCAACACGCAGCATCTCGAGTGCTGTCTGAAATAATTAACAGAGTTTGCAGTGTTAGAATAAAATACAACCTGTGCCATTACGAAATTGTGGAGAATGGAGCAGAACACAGTGGCAAGTGTAATAATTGGAAAATATTTGTTGAGCTTCATTCGCGGCTTGTTTCTCAATGAATTCCTGCTTCTCTCTCTTCTGCCAATGTCGAGCTTTGATTATTTGCTGGAAATTTTTATTATTCCAGTTTCTGATTCCTAAGGTACCTGCACGAACGACACGCATTCGAGGACCCAGCAAATGACGGAAAACAAGAAAAATAAAGTAAGAATAGCGGGTTTCCTCGTCTCTTCATCTGAAATTTGGGTCAGTATAGAGATTAGACCTCGAAATACGAGTCACCGTCTCTTCATTACACACACTCTCTCGGGCGGTCGACTGATGCGAGAATATATGAAATGAAGAGACGGTGATTCATATTTCGAGCTCTAATTGAGATCCTTAATTTCATACACACAGAGACACTCACCAAGATCTTCAATATTCCTGAATATCTTGATAAAGCCTACAAGAATGAGCGAGCCAAGTACCATGAAAACACTGCAATTGGATGGGTAGAGATCAAGGAAAATAGTATTTGAAAACCCACATCTTTGCAACTGAGAATTTTCTATTCATCCGTTCGAGTTCCTTGACTTCTGGTATGTCGGAGGTCTAGGATAGTTTATTGAGGTAGAATGACGAGGAGGGTAAACTATTCGTCTGACTCTCTCAATTTTCAATGCTCTCTCGCCTGTTAGAGAAGCGAGAGAGCATGTAAAAATGAGAGAGTCAGAGCATTACTATCACATCATTACATCAATCAGAAGAGTGGTAAGCATTCCCACGGTGCAAGTAAACAGCAGAACTCCCATGCTCCATCCAACCAATGATTCGATTAGAAATTGGTCTGAAACATAAAACTAATCATGTTTTAAGTCCAAATTAACGCTGACTTTGTGATTTTTGGCTGGCAATTATGACACCCCATAGGAATGCGACGAGCACTACCAGGCAACTGTAAATAAGATACAAAATTTCAAGTTAGAGGTACAGAACTTACAGTCTGTCGGCAACATCAAAGAAGGTGATTCCTCCGCACTTTTCATTTTGAGCGTCCTGACTATTCAAGGGCTCAGCCTTCTCTGGATCCTGCGAAAAAATGGAGTAATCAGAAGTTTAAATTTGCCTTACCTTGACATCTTTCGACGGGTCTGCATTGATTGTTGGTGGAATCATTGTCGATACTGAGTCTGGATCTACTGAGCGCAGTGAGGTATTTGTGATGAGATGCTTGGTTAAATGAGGGAAAAAGGACGCTACGGATTATTGCAAAGGGCTATTCAAATTTGAAGCGTGACGAAAAAAAAGTGCTACTCATTCTGTCAGTGCGACGCATTTTTTTCAGTTGTAGATTTTTTTGGCGCGCTATTCTTGTTCACGCTTGCCTTTTTGACAAGATTTTTTTGTATCACACTCTGGCTCAGTTTTCATGCATTTATTCAAAATGATATGGCCGAGATAAAGTATAAGAGATGTTGGAGCAGATGCTTGATGCTTGCTTTATCCTATTTTAATTATGAAATTCATTTGTATGAAAAAATTAATCGCGTATTAATTGGGACGTATTCACTCAATGTCATCAAGTGTTTCATCTCGAACAGTGAGCGCAGCTTCAATGTCTTCCTTCACATCGTTTGGGACGTTAATGTCCAGCATTTTAATTGCTTTCTGGAATGTTGGTAGCGTATTTTTAAATTAAAGTTGAAGACTCGAAATAGTAATCAAACAGAGATAGATAGCACTATTAGTCACGAGAGGAAAGAGGAGTAATAAATCACCTGTGGCATTGCGAAATTGTGAAGAATGCAGCAGAGCAGAGTGATAATTGCAATGATTGGGAAGTGTTTCCTAACCAATAAAGCTCGAGCGATTTGCCTCCCATACTTTCTCGACTTTTCGAGTTTATCCATCAGATTTTTCTTGATTACTTTCTGGAAAAATGAAACGATGATATGAGGCCGGTTATGTAAGAATCGGTAAAAGGCTGGCACAGCAAATTTTTGACAATTAGTGAAAATTTAGGATTAGATGTTCTCGAGGGTGGTGGTCACCGTAGTCGACTTCATTTTGCTCAATATCGAGCGGTGCAGCCATGCTGCAACCATGCTCCATGGCACCATTTTTCCGTATCTCGTCTCTATATTTGTGAAATATTATAGAATAATTACAACGTATGTAATCGACCATGCCGAATCGAACCATGATATTCACGTTTCATGGAAAACATGCGTTCATTTTTTTCAAAATCATTCTCGAATATACGGAAGGAGTGACCTCTGAATTTCATATCATTCGATGAGGCTTGTCATGGGGATCATTTTGAATATATATAGTATGAGGTTTTGAGTTAACATATTTTTGCGATTTTGGTTTTTGTACTTCATTTCCCTCTTATTTCCCACCCATTTCACCCCGCGCAGCTCAAATCGCGTGCGTCGAATGAGAAATGAAGGGTGAAATGGGGTGACATGAGAGGGAAATGAAGTACAAAAACTAAAATAGCAAAAATATGTTAACTCAAAACCTCATACTATATATAGTCAAAATGATCCCCATGACAAGCCTCATCGGATGATATGAAATTCAGAGGTCACTCCTTCCTTACATTCGAGAATGATTTTGAAAAAAATGAACGCATGTTTTCCATGAAACGTGAATATCAAGGTTCGATTCGGCATGGTCGATTACATACGCTGTAATTATTTTATAATATTTCACAAATATAGAGACGAGATACGGAAAAAATGGTGCCATGCAGCATGGTTGCAGCATCGCTGCACCGATCGAGTTTGAGCAAAATGAAGTCGACTACGGTGATCACCACCCTCGAGAACCTCTAATCCTAAATTTTCACGAATTTGCTGTGCCAATCATTGGGGAGGGCCGCCTGATTCTTACACAACCGGCCTCATATATTCAAGTGATCAAGAAGACGAACCTGAGCAATCGCAACGCAATGAAGAGCGGAGAAAATGCAAACGATGAGAGAAAATGGAGTGAAAATTGCGAACGCCTTGACATTTTCTGCTGAAATAACTTGGTTGATTAGGATTGTCTACAAAGATGAATTCGTGTCTAACCGAGGGAATCGATATTTCGAAATAGCGCTGTGAAACACAAAATAGACAGCATACCGAATGCAATTAGACATCTGAAGGAATATTGAACACAGGAAGTAAGAGGATTAACATTTTGAAACGCTTACATTTTCGGTTTGCGAAATGCGTCGTCAACTTTTGTGAGCTCACTCTCATTATCAGGTACATCGATTGCCTGAAAATATGAACAGTAATTAAATACAGCAATAAATATTGAAAGTACAATTTCCATTTCGACTATGAAAGTCGAGAAAAATCCGGCGAAGAAGACAGAGAGCATTAGTGCGGCGCTACATAAAACCAATATTCTTTTCAGTTCCTTATCTGAAATAATAAAGTCAAATCGTACAAATATGCATTTGGCTCTAACCTGGCGACTCTTCGTATCCTACCAAAGCGAGCAGTAGACAGATCAGAAATGCAAGCAAGACGAGCAAATACCTGTATTTGGAAAGGAATAACATTAAAATAAGCAATAAGTTATAGGCACTTTGGCATTTCCATGCAAAGGCTCCGCCCCTCGTCAGGAGGGAGGAGTCAAGGGGGCGGGGCTTGGCACGGAACTGACATTGTTGCAAGTAATGAACAACGTACAATCGATCTGTCACAGCCCAGAACATCCCTCCGGAACCTTCGAGCGAGTCCTTATCAATAGGCTCGGCTTTCTCAAGATCCTGCAACGACAATTTCTATCAATGACTCAAAACTAGCATAAATGATACTTACTTTCAGATCTTTCAGCGGCTTTTCTTTATCCATGGACGGTTTCAGGATATTTGAGAGCTCAATAATCTCGCGGAACCAGACCAGGACAAGCGAAACGACGCTAAATAGACCATGAAGCGACGCCTATTGATCGTACTCGTTTATTCATATAAGACGCTACAAACTAATTTTTCCCAGTTGCGCGATCAGAAATTGCCAAACTGAACAAAAAATCAATGTGCCGCACAATTTTTCTTGCAGACTCTGTTTTTCGATTTTTCATGACCTTTGTGTATACTTTTTTCTGTTTGTGATTTATATTGTTTTGCCAATTTTGAAAATTGTCATACATAATTTATCGTAATTTTTATAATACAATCAAGGACGAGACTTTTTTGGTTTCTTGATGTCATTTAAGAAGGTGTTCAGATCCTCTTCGTCTTTATCAAGTTGTCGCTTGTGCGGCATGGTCCTATCCGATCTTTTCTCCACGAGCATCTTTTCCATGTTCATCCACTTATCTGAATTCAAAGTTGTAATCAGTTCTTCACATAGTGTACCTTTAGAGGGTGCTGCTCCGAGACGACTTCGCGTGTTTTTCCATGAATTGCAAACACTTTCGGGCAAAACGCAGGACTCTTCCGCAGCTTGAACAAGAGTATCGATTGCAGAAGCGTCGTTTGATCTTCAAAGTGGCTGGGTATTTGAAGTTGTAAGGTTGGTGGCGAACCTGTCAATCCAATCGGGTTCTCCCGTGATTAGTGGAACTTGTACAACTTTCAAATCTTCCTTAGCTGATGCACCCGAGCGACAACGGATAACTACCGCACCTGTAAAATAGTATTATCAAGGAATAAAATCACGGATCGTACCTTTGTCATCCTTTTCGAAGGAGAAAAACATCATGGAAAAAATTCCATCCAATGACTTCAAGGAGAATTTATCCAGCCATGCCTTGAAGTCGAAATTTGGTCTCTCGAACCTCACACTACGAACGCCATCAATCGTGGATAGGCAGGTGTGCATTTCTAAATGTATTTCTTTTTGCCAACATTTCAGAACCATTGCACGTTTCTGACACTGTCAAAAACGTGCAAGAGGCGATCATTCCGGGATCGCTCCGACGAGCGGATCGGTTCGATCCCAGTCCATT
>LS593770.1:64658-93856 GCA_900490775.1 Pristionchus maxplancki
TTGACAGTGTCAGAAACGTGCAATGGACTGGGATCGAACCGATCCGCTCGTCGGAGCGATCCCGGAATGATCGCCTCTTGCACGTTTTTGACAGTGTCAGAAACGTGCAATGGACTGGGATCGAACCGATCCGCTCGTCGGAGCGATCCCGGAATGATCGCCTCTTGCACGTTTTTGACAGTGTCAGAAACGTGCAATGAACTGGGATCGAACCGATCCGCTCGTCGGATCGATCCCGGAATGATCGCCTCTTGCACGTTTTTGACAGTGTCAGAAACGTGCAATGGACTGGGATCGAACCGATCCGCTCGTCGGATCGATCCCGGAATGATCGCCTCTTGCACGTTTTTGACAGTGTCAGAAACGTGCAATGGACATTCAACCTTTAATGTTTACAGGAAGTTAGAAGAAGAAGGATTCAAATTATATGACCGTACTCATTTATTCATATTTTCAAGCGACGTCAATTTGCGCGGGAGACTTTAAGCTTGTTTGTTGCATCTAATTATGAGCGTTTTGTATTTTCTTGTGCTCTGAAACTAGTAAAAAAAATAGAAGCGTGAAAAGCACAAACGCGGGCATTATTCATTTCCTGGAGAACTCCACATGTTAGGACTCAGACGTACCTTGCCTCTCGCTCTGTTTGCCCTTCCTAGACATCCGACACTCATTTCTCGCCCTGACTATGGGGCTTACCTGACTCTTCCTGACACCTCATTACGAAATACTCCTCACGCTTCTGACACATAGCATGTCGTATCGCTAATATTCCATCATTATTGCTTGATTATTGGTGTTTTTCTCAAATAAGGGGCCTGATACTCGCTTTCATTTCATAATTTCATCACACACTCCTGTCTGGCTCATATCTTTCACTATTGTTGTGTAATCTATTCCTTTTCATGAGCTCCTCGCATTCATGAGCTCCTCGCATAAGGCCTTTCCTGTAGAGCTCGAAATACGAGTCTTCATCTCTTCATTTTGCCCGCTCTCTCGTCAGCTGATTGGGTGAGAGAGTGTGGACAATGAAGAGACGGCGACTCGTATTTCGAGCTCTACTTGCCTGGGATTTCCCTCTATTCGAATTAATTTCGCATTTTCAGCCATGCTCCTGCTCCTACTATTCCTCCCACTAGCAGAAGCTTCTTGGAACAACACACGATTACACAAAATCTATGAAGATCAGCTGAGGAGAGAAGCCGAGAATCGGGCAGCGGAGGCAGGGCATGGCTACATGGGTGAGCACTTCGAAATCATTATTACGGCCTTTTTGCCGATCGAGAAAAATCATTCAAAATAGATCAAAAGTAGCGCGTTTTGCGTCTCGAAATAGAGAAACCTTGTTCAAAATCTGTCCTAAACTTAGATAATTCAGCGGTTTTCAGACGAGGAAAGATTTCGTATGAATGGGACACTGCATCGCTTCGAGGTGGACCGAGTTGTGAGTTTGCATGAAGGAATATGAGGCCGGTTGCCGAAGAATCAATCAAACATTTGCGAGGGGTGGAACAATAAAATTTCGAAAACTTAGGGAAAGTGGTTCTCAAGTGTGCTGATCACCATGGTCAACTTCATTTTGATCTAACTCGATCGGCGGGTCCATGCTGCAACCATGCTGCAAGTCACGAAATTTGAGGATTTCGGCTTCGAGTCGACCAATTATTCTGAAAACTTCAGTGGATATTTAATCGATCATGCTGATTCCGATGATGCTACTCATAAATTCTCAATCTTCCTTGTTCGCCTTTTATAAAATCACTTTTGAATACCAGGTAAAAGTGGAAGCTGATTTTATCACCATCAGTTGCGTCTGTTTCTGAGGATCATTTTTCGTATATAGGTTGTGGGTAAAAAAATAATTGTTTTTGAGAAATCTTTATGTTTGTGGACAATATTTCACCATTTTCCACTTCACCGCACTATACAAGGACGAAATAACGAATGAAACTCAGTTCATTCCTCACTCAAGGTACGAATTTAGTGGCAAAATGGTGAAATATTGTCCACAAACATAAATATTTCTCAAAAACAATTATTTTTTTACCCACAACCTATATACGAAAAATGATCCTTGAAAACAGACGCAACTGATGTTGATAAAATCAGCTTCCACTTTTGCCTGGTATTCAAAAGCGATTTTATAAAAGGCGAACAATTAAGATTAAGAATTTATGAGTAGCATCATCGGAATCAGCATGATCGATTACATACCCACTGAAGTTTTCAGAATAATTTTGTCGACTCTAAGCCGAAATCCTCAAATTTCGTGGCTTGCAGCATGGTTGCAGCATGGACCCGCCGATCGAGTTAGATCAAAATGAAGTTGAACATGGTGATCAGCACACTTGAGAACCACTTTCCCTAAGTTTTCGAAAAATCGATGTGCCAAGTCCTTATTGATTCTTAGGCAACCGGCTTCATATCCTATCTCAAAGTGTTTCGAAATGAAAGTTATTTCAGGATGTAGCGTCGTCAAGCGTATTCGTCAATCTAACGATGACCTATGTGAGTGAACTAGTGATAACAAATCGGCATTCGACTCTCCTCATTTCGCGCGCTCTCTCGTCTCTCTGACCGACGAGAGATCATTAGAAACGAGAGAGGCGCGTGCCGAATTGTCATCACTAGTTCAGGCATACGTCCACCCCTACTTGCGTTGGGACCCTGCCTCTACTGAGGGTATCACCTCGATTAGCATGGATGCGTCAAAGCTGAATGTGCCCAGGATTGATGGCTGTTACAGGTACATTTGTTGTTGTTATTGTTTGCTATTGTTTGTTTTTGTACCTTTGCTATGCTTTTGGTGATGTGTATTTTTGAAGAATGGTTGAGTTTCATCTCATTCTTGAAACGAGAATAACTGAAACAGGGTTAGTGGTAGAATCTTCTCGTGAATTCTTAAAAAGCAAATAATTTTGACCTCTTCTATTTGTGGACTTTAGTCCAAATAACTTTTGCAGAACACTTCGCCTCAGGGAGCACCACTCAGAATCCAAGCACAGTGCAGAGGTATGCTGCGTAGAGTTCGAGTACGGGTAATCGTCTCTTCATTTTACACACCCTCTCGCCTCACTGACCGGTTAGAGAGCGTGTGGAATGAAGAGACGATTATTTCGAAATCTAATGCTAATAGACGATTATTTCGAAATCTAATGCTAATAGTAAGATTTGAAGGTGTTATTTTGTTTCAAACCCATTCCAGGTCTTCAATAACGGCACTGTGATCGTAACAGCCAACTTCAGTACGCACAACCATTGCGGAATGAGGGTGAGCACTACACAGCGTGTCAGAGAGGGTAGATAATCCAATTATTGCGTCCGAGGTCCAATGCGTGTCAACCTTTTATTCTCACTCTACCCGAGTGGGCTGCGCGGTCGAAATTGAAGAATGAGAGTTAGATTCGAGAAATTTGAAACAAAATCGTTCAGTTTCATTTGTTGTTTCGGTGAAACATATTTCAATTAGACCATTGAGGTTTCAAAAAAGAAATACAATCCCTTGCGGGCGGGAACGAAAATTTCTCGAAAATGGCTTAAAGAAACCCCCACACCAATATCCGATTTGGAATCCTTGTGGAAAAATCTAAAAACGCTTTAACTCGGAATTGCTAAAAATTTCTTTATATTCCTGTTTCATTCATAATTTCGAATATACAGAAATTTTTAATAATTCCGAGTTAAAGCGTTTTTAGATTATTTAATGAGGATTCCAAAACGGATATTGGTGTGGGGGTTCCTTTAAGCCATTCTCGAGAAATTTTCGATGGCGCATAAAATTTTTTCGAAATCCCGATATTGCACTGATACGGAGCATAAAAAATATCTGAATGTGCCATAATTGACAGTATGGCTTATTTGATCACTCCTGATATGCCTAACATTTTTGATTCGTTTATCTTTTTCTTATCAGTGAGTTATGGGATATGTTTCAAAGATATTTCTTAACAATTGTGTTCTACTATTCATGAAAAGTGATCTGGACGCGGAGAACAAAGGAATTTGTCCTCTCTGACACGCTGTGCACTATTGAAACACAACAACAACAACAACTACAACTACAGCAACAACAACAACAACAACAACAACAACAACAACAACAACAACTACAACAACAACATCAACAACAATAACAATAACAACAACAACAACAACAACAACAACAACAACAACAACAACAACAACAACAACAACAAATTAAAAACAAACTTTCCAGTTCAAATTCCATCAGAACTGCAGTGTGTGCCTCTGCATCGTGACGAGGCGGGGATTCTACATGAAGACCATTGCGGATTACGCACTCTCTGTAAGTTCGAATTTGTGAATTCGATCGATTAGCAAGAACTTTTCAGAACTGAATTTGATCTGAGTGATTACTCTAGTCATAGCCGAGAAGGCTCAAGGTACAATTTCATTAGAGATAGCAAAGGTTAATGCACACACCGGGAGTCGAACCCGGGGCTTCCGCTTTCCGGGCAGGTGTTCTACCACTGCTATCTCTAATGAAATTGTACCTGAACTTTTCAGGGCCCCAGCGACTTGGAAATAACCCAGCAGCTGCGTTGGGAAAGCACTTACAATACGGCATTACCATCGTCTCTTCATGATCTCCTGTTGCCCAGATCGCCACAGTTGAGCCATGTGAGCAGTAGAGCTCGAAATACGAGTCGCCGTCTCTTCATTCTCCACGCTCTCTCGTCAGTCGACCGGGCGAGAGAGTGTGCAAAATGAAGAAACGGCGACTCATATTTCGAGCTCTAGTGAGCATTGTATCGTCCGGAACGAAAACATCGGGACATGTAACAAATGTTTCAAACTGTGACAAACTTTTGTAACAACAGTTGATTTGCATTTAATAATCATAAATTGGTAGCCAATCGATTCACAATACTCGACTTTCTCGATGAAATAACATTTAAATAATTTTAAAATAGCTAATTAATCGATAATTAGCGATTCCGTGTTTTTATTTCCCGGTCGTGTATACGGTAGCTCTGAGCGGCCGGACGATTGCGTCAGGTTTTTTGGGATTTCATGGGACTTTCCTAGAGCTACCGTATTCACGACCGGGAAATAAAAACACGGAATCGCTAATTATCGATTAATTAGCTATTATCAAATTTTTTGAATGCTATTTCATCGAGAAAGTCGAGTATTACGAATCGATTGGTTACCAATTTATGATTATTAAATGCAAATCGACTGTTGTTACAAAAGTTTGTCACAGTTTGAAACATTTGTTACATGTCCCGATGTTTTCGTTCCGGACGATACTTCACCTATCTTTTGCTAATATTGCTGACTTTCGCGCCCTTTTCAGCTCGAAATCACCTTCACCTTCTCTCTAGTGCTCCCCTTCTACTATGAACTTTGTGAGACTTTTCCCTCATTTTCGTCTCATTTCCGCGAACGAAACAAGGTTTTTGAAGCACTAGCCATTTAATTGAGCAACGGTTTCCATGTTCTCTCGTTAGTCAGAAAAGCGAGAGAGTGTGTGAAATGGAGAGAGTCAGATCATTGTTCATTCCATTTCAGTCTGGAAACTCCTGCTTCTCATTGCTGGATGTGTCCTGTCGACGTTCTTCCAGGATGAGGTTCGCATTTTTGTCATTTTGTTGATTTTCGAAAATCGCATTTTGAAAATATCAACAATTAAGACACAATCCCTCGTCGCCGCTGCAATTCTTGTTGTCGTGCTTGAATACCTGAAGTACTCGCGCATTCTGTCGATAGCGCAGTCAGGTTAGTGCTGAAATTCGAGTCACCGTCTCTTTATTTCGCACACTCTCTCGCCCGGTCTACTGACGAGAGAGCGCGGAGAATGAAGAGACGGTGACTCGTAGCTCTACTCAAAAACCGTTGAAAAGCAAGAAGTATCTATTTATTATTCAGCGATTCTCGCTCTGGCGATAATTCTCGGACTCATTCACTTCAAGTCCTCACTCTATGAGGATGAGATTCGAAGAATCAAAGAGGAAGACGATAAATCAAAGAGGACTTTGGCGCTAAGGTGAGCGAATTGTACAGACCAGCCATCGAATGACCATCGCATTTCAGGGTGAGGCAGGAATCGTCGAGCGGAATCGGTGATGGTAACACTGATGAAGAATCGGACGATTCAGACGAAGATCGAGCGTAAATTATTAATAATAAATTAATAATAAAATTAATAATAATATGATAAATAATTAATGATTTTCGGTTGAACCACGAGTTTCACACTGTGCATTTTTGTGATAAATTATGCTTTTTCATGTCTAATAATCCCTAATTCGCGAGTTGTAAGGCAACTCTCATCTCTCTTCCTCTTCCTCTTTGTTTGTCCTCCTTCCCCCATCTTTTACTCATATTCCAAGGCGAAAGCCTCGTTTTTCGCTTACAATTTACCTAACTCGCCGTCTTCACTATTATTACGTGTTGCTAAATGCCGGAACGCCATAATAGATGCTTGCTCAGTTGTTTTCGAAATTCCAGTCCAACCTATTCCACACTTTCAGCCATGCTTTGGTGCCTGTTCCTGCTTCCAATAGTGACCGGCGCTGGTGAAGTCAGCAGAACGTATCCAGAAGGAAGGAGCATCTATCAACAGGCCCTGCTGATATGGGAATTGGCAGAGATGGCAGAGGCGGCGGGGCACGAGTACATGAGTGAGTGAATAATCGTCTGACACTCTCCATTCCGCACGCTCTCTCGCCTCTCTGACCGATGAGAGAGTGCGCAAAGTGAAGAGACAATCTGACTCTCGCATTTCGCAACGCTTTCTCGTCGGTCAGAGAAGCGAGACAGCATGCAAAAATGAGAGACTGAGACGTTTCGGTTCAACTTTATTGTCAGATCTCGACGGCTTTCGAATGAACGCGACGCTCTTCCGATTCGAGGTGGACAAAATCGTAAGTATCGAGAAAAAAAGTTGTAAAAACTGTAAAGTTTTAGGATATGAGTTCTTCTAACGTGATCGTAAATCTCACCATCGTGTATGTGAGTGAAATGATTTCGAAATTAATTTTAATTAATAATTAACTTAATTAATAATTAACTTAATTAACAACTCAGACCTACGTAAATCCGCACCTGCTCTGGAACCCTGTTACTGCTCCCGTCAATCTCGCTACTATCCAAATGGACGCATCAGTGCTGAATGCGCCAAAGATAGAGGGCTGCTATCGGTTAGTTTGTTCGAAATAATCTTTAATAATTTCGAAAAACAATTGCAGAACGAACAAAGTCGCTGAGATGGCCGCATTTCCGGGGAATGCGGTGGTACTATTTCTCATTACTATGAG
Source organism: Pristionchus maxplancki (assembly GCA_900490775.1). NCBI lineage: Eukaryota > Metazoa > Nematoda > Chromadorea > Rhabditida > Neodiplogasteridae > Pristionchus > Pristionchus maxplancki. The sequence goes on from LS593770.1 coordinate 71,939, forward strand.
TGATGATAGTAGTTTCCCTATCGCCCAGCCACTTGCTAGGGAAATAGCCATCAAATTTTTACTATTTCTAATACTAGTCCATTTCAGGTGTCTTACAATGGGACGGTGAACATCATAGCTAACTTCACTACGACCAACTACTGCGCCATGAAGGGGAGTTGTCGTTGTTGATGTTGTTTTTGTTATTTTTTATTGTTGCTGTTGTTTTGGCCCGTAACAACAACAAAAAAAACTAAACAATTCAGAAGAGCTCTCACAAGTGCACCGTTTGCTTGAGTATTCGGTCATCGAATGGATTCTATCTTGAGGCTCACGAGGAAATTGAGATCCTTGTGAGTGGAGACTTTTCGCTTGTTGTTGTTGTTGTTGTTGTTGTTGTTGTTGTTGTTGTTGTTGTTGTTGTTGTTGTTGTTGTTGTTATTGTTTAAATTTCCATAACACTAATCGTATCGCTCTTTCAGGGTCCCACTGCTTGGAATGTCAACTTGCTACAGTCCAGGAGCTCACAATCTGTGAATGGGACGGGTAGGAGCTATGTGAGGAACCACGAATATAAAACTAATTGAAATTTATTCATTGTTATTGTTATTGTTTATTGTTATTATTGTTTTCAAACAAAAACAAATGCATATCAGCTCGAGATTGACTTCACGTTCGCAGGCGCTCCGTCGTATCAACAGATGATTCCAATAGGTTAGCGATTGGTTTGGACTACGGATATAAATCGTCTCTTCATTTTGCGTGCTCTCTCACCGGTGAGAGAGGCGAGAGAGCGTGCAGAATGATGAGAGCTGTTTTGATCTGATGGCTTTCAGCACAGAAAATCGTCATGATAGCTGCGGCTCTATTGCTCGCGTCGTTCTTCGAGAGCCATGTGAGAATATTTAGTGAAATGCACTACTGATAAAATATCTGCAGCTTGATAAAACTTCCACATTCTCTATATTCGTGACGACAACTTGCTACTTGGAGTATCACCGCGTTGTTTCAGTAGCTCGCCTTCGTGAGTTTTATCTCAATTTTATTATTCGCCTCATCATCGTCATCATGAGAGAGCGCGTGCTCTCTCACCGGTCAGAGAGGCGAGAGAGTGGGCACAATGGAGAGACGATTACCCGTTTCGAACTCCAACTCTAATATTGATTCTGTTTGCAGTGGCTCTCCTAACAACGCTAACTATCGGAATGATTTCACTGAAAATTCATCTTAATATGGAGCGGGGCATTCGAGAGATTAAAGAGAAGGTGGAGAGGAGACGAAGGTGAGGAAATTAAACATGGCGAGAGAAAAAGTCTCTTCATTTCGCGTGCTCTCTCGCCGGTCAGAGAGACGAGAGAGCGCGCACGATGAAGAGAGCCAATGATTGAGCAAAAGAATTGAGCAGTAACCATTCCAGAATGGCTGAAACGACTCCAGAGATGCTGACTGGCCCGGAATCTTCGGAAAGTAATCACGAAAATGATGAAGAAAAAACACCAAAAGACGAGTTTCTGGTTGAATAACGAGTTGTACGCTTTTCATGGTGATATTTGTGTGATAAACTCAACGTAGAGCTGAAATATTGAAAAAATATCGAACCTTGAAAAATAATTTTTGTGTAAATTATATTTTGTGATAAGCGAAATAAAGAAAAAATCGAATCGACACGGCTCTGCGGCTTTTCATAAATTCTGTGAAACATTTTCATTGAAACAGAAATTACGCGAGTGTTTTTCGGTCTGAGATTCTGGGCTGGGTCTCAGCCCTAAATGCACTCGTATAGAGCTGACATGCCTTCATCAGGCTCCTGTAGAACTTGTTGTCAAACGTGGGCGGAAGAACAGTTACATTGTGCGGTTTCCTCGTCGTCTTTGTTGCTCCTGGTCTGCCTGTAATGATGTCAGAATCGCGATTTGAGACAGAGAGAACGCGCCCTAGAGCTCCAAATACGAGTCACCCTCACTTCATTTCCACTCTCTCTCGTCAGTTGACGACTCGTCAATGAACCCACGACCCTCCGCCTATAGGTCGGCAGGTCTCACCACTGAACTCAACCATCGTACTAGATCTTACCCGCTTCGAAAAGGGCAACGAAGAGAATGACGATGAGCAGCACTTTCATCTTTGGATGAATTCATCATATTCTCTTGTTGTCTTTTATTGGTTTCGGCGTGTGAAAATCAGTGCATCTGCGGCTGCAGAATTCGTATTCATTCAATGAGAATAAACAACTTCTGCAAGAAAAATGTTGATTGGTCTTCAATCCACTAGTGTGCCATTGCAATTGAAGGATCCTTGAGCAGCGAACGTCAATCTTCCCTTTTTTCCATCCCTCTATGATTTACTGGCTCGAGTTTTACCGTTCATTTGCTAACTTTCTAACTCTTTCAGCGGAGAAAAACTGCATTGCAATGTAATGGTTGCTCTCCAATCCACTAATCACATTAGTATCCTTGAGCAGCGAACGGCAATCCCTTTTTTCTCTCTCCACCCACTGATTAACCATTCATTTGTTCACTTTCCGAATATAACTGCTGAGAAAAACTGCATTACTATGTTGTAATTGCTCTTCAATCCACTTAAGATCCTTGAGCAGCGAACGGCAATCCTCCCTTTTTTCTCCCTCCACCCACTGATTTACTGCCTTACCTTTCACTATTCATTTGTTCACTTTCCGAACCTTTCTGCGGAGAAAAACTGCATTACAGTGCTCCAATTGTTCTTCAATCCACAATCACAAGTATCCTTGAGCAGCGAACGCCAATCCTCCCTTTTTTCTCCCTCCACCCACTGATTTACTGCCTTCCCATCTCATCGTTCGGTTCTTTGCACGGATCACGCATAAATTCGGCTGTTTCTTTATCTTCACCGTCTGTCTCTTATTGGGTGACACTCTCTCGTTGGTGAGAGAACAGAGAGAACTAGTTAAAGTGAGAGAGACACGTATTTTCTCCACATTGCACACTTGATTCTCTAACTGGTGAGATACTGTCTTGTTATCCCTCGCTCTATCGCCGCGCTGACCTCCAATAGATTGCTGTTACTCTGCTTTCTCTCCCCTCTCTTCCCTCTCACCACACATCCATAGGGGCGTGCCATGTATTGGCATTGACATTAGCGCGCTTCAAGAGTCGCCGATCACTCTATCCTTTTCGGTGCGATGAGATGGAGCTGGCTCCTGCAGTTAGCAGCCACGATGTAAGCAGATTTTCCAGTTTAATTTTAATTTTATCTCCTACTTTTTTCAGATTTACCACTACCGTTGCTTATCGAACGGCGCCGTTCGATTTGCACGGCTACAATGATTTTCCTGATTTTCAAGTGGGTTCCTTGATTATTCCTTTGACTTTGTTTCTGAGGAAAGAGATCCTCGAAAGTGAGAGCGGGTTTAATCACTTAGGGTCAGATCTTGTTATTACACATGTAATTCGAATCGCCGTCTCTTCATAACTCACTCATCTCAAACCCAGCCAGACGAGAGACTGTGCGATATGAAGAGAGTGCTAGACCAAAGCCGTCCTTATTTATCTCTATCACACACCGCCGCGTCCCTGGGGCACACGATAGCGAAAGTTTTCATAAGCAATGGCGCGCCGCGCCGCGCCCGGGGGATGCAAGGTTATCCCTCGAGATGAGGGATTGGTGGAGATGGATAACACTTTCAAACAAAAATAACTGCAACTTTAGATTGGAGCGAAAATAGCAAATTTCTCATGTAAATGAAATTGAAGAAAATGAAAAGCAAAGATCGAGATTCGATTGTTCGTTTCAGGCCTATCTCGTCCGAACCTCTCGCGACAACCCCGGCCTCGTCCGACTCCTCCACATCGGCAACAGTCATGAGGGACGGCCGCTTCTGGGCGTGCTGGTGAGTTCACTAATTTTTCTCTAGAGCTAGAACCATGAATGTGGCAATATTCCCCAGAATGAATGAATGAATGAATTTATCAGTGTCGCTTTCTGGGCGCTGATCAGGATAGGCGGGGTATACTAAGATTACGATGGCAAGACCAATATTCCCCAGAATAAGTGTGAAAATATTGACAATTAGCGTTGAATCTTCGCAGAATTGCATCATTGTCTGTTGCTCTTTTTCTTCAATTCCTTTATGCAACTGCTACCCTTACAACCATTCCTTGATACGCAGAAAGGTGATCCCACGCATTGGCCAATCAACAAATTAGTAGAGCTCGAAATACGAGCCGCCGTCTCTTCATTCTCCACACTATCTCCTCAGTCGACCGGGCGAGAGAGTGTGCAAAATGAAGAGACTCGTATTTCGAGCTGTACAAATTAGCGTGCGCTGATCGGTTCACAACAATGCGATTGGTCGCAATCACTGTAACAATCTCGCGTAAATCGTCGTACTCTCTCATTTTGTACTGTTCTCTCGTCGGTCAGAGTGGCGAGAGAACATGCAAAGGTGAGAGAGTTATCCAATCTCGCGTAATCGCGAAGAATGGAACGCTAATGTCCATTAGGCCGTGTTGTCACTTTTCACTGCTCTTCTAGTGAATCGATTGAAGAAAGGCACTCGAGACTGGAGTTTGGAAAGTAAAGGGACTCTCACCACCCGCTCTCTCTCTTTGACCGAAGAAACTGAAAAGTGGCTGCCCCATACTTGACTCTAGGCACTAGAGCGAACAAGTAACCGGTACCAGTGACTGATTGTTGTTCTGTTGCTCTCTCCATTCGCCTGCTCTTTTCTCTTTCTAACTGATGAGAGAGCACGCGAACTGGAGAGAGCAGACCATCCCTGGGACCTGATATCGGTGAAAGAGGAGAAGGCATAACAGAGCAATCAGGAACAGAGGGAAACAGGCAAAACAACATGGCCCGCGGGGGATTTACTTGTCTAGACCGAACCGTTTCGTCGTCTCAAGGAATTTGCATTTCATCCCCATAAGCAAATTAACAGAATCGACTGAATTTTGACTGCATTTGTATGCCAATTGAAAGTAAAACGTGAAAGTCTTTATTTTTTGATCGGTAAACCTATCACAATCACAAGAATCATCAAATTAGCCGTCGTTCTATGAAAAAATTATCAGTGATCTAAGTGGAAAAGTGTAATTTACATTTTTAAAAATAATTTTTCAGATCGGCAAGCCTCGCAACCACAAGAAGCCGATGGTGTGGCTGGATGGAGGGAACCACGCTAGGGAGTGGCCAGCGTTCCATGTGGCCGTGTATTTTATTGAGCAGGTTCGTGATATTAAACCTTCAAAAATTTTTTTAAAAAACGGAGTGGGGAAGGATGGGAAAATACCGGCATTACATGTGGCTGTGTATTTTATCGAGCAGGTTTGTGGCCTTTGAAGTCTCATTGGCGGTTTCGGGATTAGAATGGATACAAGGAGGGCTAGGAGGAACCATGCTAGGGAGTGGCCGGCATTCCATGTGACTGTGTATTTCATCGAGCAGGTTGGTTACTTTTGAACCTTCAAATATAAAAAAAAGACTAAATGGAGATGGGAAGGAAGGAAAATACCGGCATTCCATGTTGCCGTGTTTTTTATTGAGCAGGTATTGAGCATTGATCTTGAAGGTGGCTGTTTTCATCATGGAGTGATTTGTTCGATCAGAGCCGGGTCCAGAATCATTCAATAGGATACTTCCACTAACACTCACAGATTGTCTGAAACATATTCTTGCTGGACCGGATCAACTCTTGCAGAATCAGAATCATATTTATTTCAGCTCGTCAACAACTACGACTCAGACAAGAAGATCCGCATGTACTTGGATGAGCTGGACTTCCTCGTCTTTCCCGTGCTGAATCCGGACGGATTCGTGTACTCAAGGAGTGATTACAAGGCCACGGTTAGTTTTTTTATAAATGTCCATAAATATTAGGTTGATAAAAACATGATCCGGACGGATTCGAGAAGCGGTTACAAGGCCACGGTTAGATTTTGATTTTTTATAAAAAGCTGAGTCTTTCAAATCACTGCCGTTGGAATGGAACGTTATTGGTATATTGTCTGAAACTCAACCGTTCCTCCTCCATCGGGTCAATGGACGCAAAACCACGCAATAGGTTGTCCAATAAATCAATACGCTTTTTTCTGAAGATTCCTAATCAAAAGATTTCCTGATTTAGATCCGTCACTGGCGCAAGAACCGCGCGCCCGAGAATTGCACCGGAACGACGGCGTCCAGAAAGGAGGTGAGCCAATTCAAGACTCATCTGACTCTCTCCATTTTGCACGCTCTCTCGCATGCGTTGACTCGCGAGAATGTATGAAAAGGAGAGACGAAAACAGCTCATATTGACCAACAGTCAGGACCCTCGAAGAAGAAGAAAAAAAGAGAATAGTTTTCGAAACTCGGATATGTTTCATCTAATGATCAAGATCGAAACGCGATCTCGCCACACCGATTTGAAGAGGGCTCATAGTACAAAATCACTACAACCCTGCTGCTTTATGGGGGATTCATAGTCGACAAAAGCTGATGGATCACTCTCTTCATTCGTCGCACTGGCTCGCCGGTCGACCGGACGAAATACTGTGTAGAATGAAGAGAGTGACCCATCAGCTTTTCTCGACAATGAAGGGGGCATTAATAGAATTGGTTCAAAAGTACTTTTTTTGTTTTCCATGACTCGACTTTCCATATTTGAAGTGCACTAGTTTCATTTCCAAAGCTCTGCTGCGATTTCTCTCAATATAATGGGCAAGAACTCGACTCATTTCAGTCTAGACTCGAAATTTTTCTCATTCACAGCTCTGCTGCGAGGGCGTCGACCTCAATCGCAACTACGATTTCGCCTTCTCCCAGTCGCTCTACCCCTTCAACAACCCGTGCTCGGACGAGTACCAGGGCCCGGAGCCGTTCTCCGAGCCGGAGTCTAGGTACGGATTCCCGGTTTGGGTCCAGTACCAGGGTCAGTAATAGGGGCCGGAGCCGTTCTCGGAGCCGGAGTCTAGGTTTGCGGATTCGCTGTTTGGGTCCAGTGCTAGGGGAGTACCAGGGGCCAGAGGCGTCCTCGGAACCGTCTAGGTAGCACTTTTTATTGAACTAACTAGTGCATGATTATCATAATATTCGTGCAAATTTGGCCAAAGATGAAGTCATTTTGCAGGGCCGTCCGCGACTTCATCCTATCGCCGCAGATCAACGGCCGACTGCATGCCGTAGTCTCCCTACATACTCATGGCCAACTACTGATCCTGCCCTACAACAGTAGGAAGAGGACGTATCCGGAGGACTTCTGGCAGTTGGTTCGTCGATTTATTGTTATTTATTTTCGAAATTGGATCTCGTTTAATCGCTTCACTGTGGAGAAAGGGGCACAAATTATAGCTAATCGGGGACGTCTGGTAGTTGGTTGTCAACTTCCTTCTTTTTCCTTCGCTGAATTTATACCTTTTCGGTCTTTGAGAAGACGGCGAATAGGAATATTCGGTGCACGGCTGGATTATAACAATTTTCTCGGAAATGACATCTCGGAACTTTTTGAACAAAGGATAATTGAATCAAGTTCCAGAACTCCTTTGTTCAAAAAGTTCCGAGATGTCATTTCCGAGAAAATTGTTATAATCCAGCCGTGCACCGAATATTCGAAAATACGCATCACAAGTGGTTTGTGCAGCACGATTCAAGATCTACATTGAACATTTCACTTATGATTGTAGATGTGCCGAGATTGAAACATATTTGATTTATCCTTTTGGTGAGTCGCGAAATGGCTTCGATTGTGTTTTATTAGATATGATCTCTACCTCCATCTTCCAGAAAGAACTACCCGATCGGCCAATATTTGTGGTTGTGCGTATCCCCCAAAATGGATTATTTCAGAAAGAAATCTGGGTATACCAAACAGAGGGGAACCGCTGTGATCGTGTCTTACTGTGACCTTAACTTCGCATTTCAGAAAGAACTAGCCGATCGAGCCGCGGAGGCAATGATGGGATTGAGGAGCACCAAGTACAAAGTGGGCACGGCGGCGGATATGCTGGGTAAGAAATAATATTAGTACCATGGATCTACTTTATTTCTTAAATTGAAGACCCGGGATGATTACGATAGATAGGATAGACTAAAAGTTAGTCTGAGGAGCAAGTACAAAGTGGGCACGGCGGCGGATATGCTGGGTGAGAATACTCGGGTTGAGACGTTTTTCCACGGTTTGTTAAAATTTATTTATTTATTTGAGCCCAGATGGGGTGATTAGAACGCTACTATGACCCATCGGAATTGTAAAGTGGGCACAGTCGCGAATATGTTGGGTAAGAAACCATTTGAGATCCCATCGGTTCTATCTGGATTTTTCCAAAAATGAAGTCCAGATAAGAACCTCGATAGGTAAAAGTTAGCTTGAGACGAAATCAAAGTGGGCACGGCCAAGAATAAGCTCGGTGAGCATAGTGGAATTGGAATCTATCCGAAAAGCCAGGAAAACTAGGCCGTTCTTGGAAATATTAGGCATTTTTAGTTTACTTTTCAGGCCCTGCCACCGGCGGCGCCACCGATTGGATCAAGAAGAATACGAAAGTAAAATATGTGTACGTCATCGAGCTACCGCCGGACATGAAGAGTCAGTGTTCTTTTTTTTAATTTCATTTCGAAAATCGTCATCGCATTTGCATACATGATCTGCATGTGTTTCACTAGTAGTTTCACATGTTCGACAATTCGAATGAGTTTTCACAAAGAATATAAAACACCGAGCTGTTGATTTTGTGCAGTTTCGCTTGGCTTCTGAGTGCAAATAAAAAATGTAAAAACACGAAATAAAATAACGATTCCAGCCTGGTTCGCGTTCCAAATCAAGCCGCACTGGCTCATCCCGATCGGCAAGGAGACCTGGGCGGGTGTTAAGGTGATTAGTTAATTAATTAATTAATTAATTAATTAATTATCAAATGTTTAATTAATTATTAATTTCAGGTCATCGTCGATCAGGTCATTCGGGAGTTTGTCGATAAATAAGTATTTTTAGTAAAAAAAAACTGCTTTACAATATGATTACAGTTCTCGAGTGTCGGGTCCAAGTTGTCATTGTTTGTGTAACGATTGATAAATATTATGATCGAAAAAGACATTTGATATCACTGACGTGCAATTTCTTGTCTCCTCTTGCCGAGAAATATCACCATAGCAACGATGTTTCTGCCCCTCTCTCCCTCTACTTTCGAGCTTCGCTTGCCCAATACCTTGCCGTTGCCAGGGAATGTGTGCCTTCTCCTTACTTCTCTACACATTCGTGCCTGATTCATTGTCGATTATTCCCAATTTCTACCCGTTCATGCTATTAATTTGTTCATTTTGTTCATCAATTACAGGACTCTACCCGTCCTCTACTTCCTCGAATTTGTATCGACAAGCAAAATTGTTTCCCTCAATCTGAGACGTCACGCACTATTAAATCTACTAACACGTGAATTCGACAAGAAATATCCAGTGAGTTTTCAAAAAAAAACATATGGAAGTCGTCTGTCTCTCTCACTATCCCATGCTCTCTCGCTTCTCTAACCGACGAGAGAGAGCATTGCGAAATGAGAGAGCGAGATCATTCCTCACCATTCTCCTTTCAAGATCAACTTCTCTACGCAATGGCTGTTCCATGGAATCAAGCAAGCGTTTCAAGAGCTGGATCGACAATGATTTCTAGGACCCTTTCAATGCAAAAGTTCGTATCGAATTCTTTTGAGTTGATTGAGTTCCCACATTCCGTTCATTGCATGGTAGCCAGACTTCTCCAAACCGCACTGTTCCTTGTATAAAAAAATAAACCTTTCTTGTTGCTGTAGCTAAGACTTGACGGGTAGTCTAGCCACGGTAGATGTGTGGATGAAAGACTGGAGTTAGTAGGAGCAATGGGCTTTTATAGTGCCCCAACGATCCTTCTAGAGCGTGCATAGAAATGATGACAGAGTGATAATGAGTGATGAAACTATCACAATCTCTTTCCCCATGACATTGTAAGACAAAATCGGTGTGGATTCTCGTGTTTGGCTCGTAATCGCAATCATATCACACGAACTCGGCCCCGCTTCTTTCGCGTCGACCATCAACTCCTCATTCGTCTCTACTAGGGATGACAAATCGACAGGCTCCCCTCTCGTTTCGAATGATCTCTCGCCGGTCAGAGAGGCGAGAGAGCACGCGAAATGAGGAGAGACGGGTGCCGATTTGTCAACACTACTCTACATTCGTCTCTACACATCGCGTCTTATTGTCCCTACTGGCTCCTAGCTGCTGGTTTTTGTGTACTCGCACATTTTTTATGTAGCGATAAAGATATTTTTCGTTCTGATAATACATTCATCATCGAGGTTTCGGGCTTGCACTGAGCCATCTCTCCCGTTTGGGAATCCATGGCAACGTTCTCTACTCAACAACTCGTCTTGTCCTGTTTCTCTCTTCTCACTTACACCTTCAAACCCCTCTCCTTCGCATGTAACTCTCGCTGCCTTATTTTCTCTCTCGTCTCGCTATGAACACTCTAGAGTTCGAAATACGGGTAATCGTCTCTTCATTTTACACACTCTCTCGCCTCTCAGACCGGTGATAGAGTGTGCGAAGTGAAGAGACGATTACCCGTATTCCGAACTCTAGTACTCTCTTCATTGCGTGTGCTCTCTTCTTCGTCTTACCGGCGAGAGAACTCGTGATGTTTCGCGATTTTGAACACATTGAACTCGTAGACAGAAGCGAACGATGTGAATTCGTATTAGAGCCAAATCACATAACAAGGATAAATTTGTGCATAAGACTGACAAAAGTGATTGAATAAATACGATATCCGACATACGCAAGGAACGATAAAGCTAAATGGAGAAAACTCATGGCAACCCAGCTCCGCACCATCCTGTAAACCAGCTGATAAAGTTGTTTAAATGTAAAATGTAAAATCCGACATACGACAGGGCTACACCGAACAGGAATGAGACTGAGAGGCAACATACGAACAAAAATATTCTTATTAATAATACTGAGATTGCTATCCATAAATTACAACTGATCAGGACCAATCGGGGCGCTGACATCATGCATGAATTTGCAGAGAAAGGCAAACACAGAAGCAAATTTGACGCAGGTCCAAAGCAGGGAAGGTTTGTTGCTTAGCTTCTTCGTCCCGATTACTTTCTTATCGGCGAAAGAAGCGAGATAATGGGCGAAACTGAGAGATTGAGCTTGATTGCTCGTTGTGTGAAGGTTGCACGCATCTGTGAAGTGCTGGATCTGAATGAAGAACTTATTCCTTTGTGTCTCTCTCTCTACATTTCCGTTCATTAGCCACTTGAGATGAGAATGGAAAAAATATCGCATGAAAAGTAAATTCCGAAAAAGGTGAATGTGATTCGAACCTGGACTGTCTTTCTCTTGGCATGCTGTGCGATCTTGCCGGATTGTTCCAGGATGGAAACGATATAGGCCTCTCCGGCTTCCTGAAGTAATGTTACACAGCATTCTAACCCTACAGAAAAGGGGGTATCACTTTACATATCGAACTGCAAACTCGAAACTTGACAGATTGCTGAAACATATCGCAATTCTCATTCTGAACAAGGGGATTAATTTTTGAATTTTCCCGCGCTGCCGTTTTCACGATATGTTTCAGAGATATCTCAAATTGCGAAAGTGATTTGCAGTTCGAATACGGTCACGCGGGAAAATTCAAAAATTAATCCCCTTGTTCACCCTTATCTGGAGAGAACAATGGGGGTCAGAACGCTGTGTGTTTATTTACGGAGAGAAACTAGGAAGCTCACGGGCAATGCCAGCCGCTGGACGGACTACGATGCCCAATGCATGTTTGGGTCGCTAGTTAATAATTGGATTGAGTGGCAATTGTGCAGCGAAACAATAAAAAATTAAAGAAACCTGTAACGCTGAAACGGCATTCTCGTCCAATGTATAGTCGTTCATATACTCTTTCCACAGATCCTTGACCAATTCCTGAAACCGCTTTCTTTCAGTTTTTCTGCATTTTTCCAATTAGCAAGCGAAATTGCAGATTGAAATACCTTGAACGACTTCTTGGGGATCAGCAGCTGCCTCGAGTTCGGCTGGTATGCGATCAAATCGCGCGCTTCCTTGGCGCTGGCATAACTGAGTGAAATTATAGTCTAATTTTGCTCAAAATACATACTGATGACCTGTGAGTAAAGCGCCACACGACAGTACAGCCTATCAGAGAGGCGAGAGAGACAATCGTATGAATAAACGACTTTAGTTAAACCTCACCGCCGTCTCTCTATCTGCATCCACCGTTGCTGCTGATATCTTCGACGAGCCGTCATAGAGGCGCATGATAAATTTGACGGCTCCCGGAACGGTTCTGGCTTTGTCGCTTTGGTACGAGCCATGCTGAACTCCTATAAAGCTGCCACAGCATTCTAACCCTACAGAAAAGGGGGGTATCACTTTACATATCGAACTGCAAACTCGAAACTTGACGGATAGCTGAAGCATATCGCAATTCTCATTCTGAACAAGGGGATTAATTTTTGAATTTTCCCGCGTTGCCGAATTCGCGATATGTTTCAGAGATATCTCATATTGCGAAAGTGATTTGCAGTTCGAATACGGTAACGCGGGAAAATTCAAAAATTAATCCCCTTGTTCACCCTTATCTGGAGAGAACAAAGGGGGTCAGAACGCTGTGGCTGCTCTTGATGCATAATTTGCGTAGTGAGAATGAGAGAGATAACAGTTGAGACATCCTCCTTGCGAGAGAAAGGTTGAAGCAGTAACATTGGCCCACTCCTCTTTCGCTCTCGCAGTTGAGAAGAACAAATAAAGGAAGACGCAGGTGAGTGGTAATACCGAAGTGAGTAGGCAATGCTGACTAAGATCACTCAAAGTTGTGAGGCATGATCTCGCTCTCTTATTTTTGCATGCTCTCTCGTTTCTCTAACCGACGAGAGAGCATTGCGAAATGAGAGAGTCAGGATTGTTCCAAAGTTGTGAGTGCGTGTGTAACCACAAGGGTCTAGAGGCAAAGCGTGAGGATGGAAAGGATCATTTGTATTCCAATCTCCAAGTTCAAGTAAATCAATATGCAACTTTTTTTATCATTCATACAACGTATACTAGTGCAACATCAGAAAGAATGGATTGGTCCTTCTTCTCACATGGTCGACAGATTCGGGACGTTTTTCGATTCTCATAAACACGATCATTGGTGAAGATTAGATTTTGGAGATGTTGGGTCAATGTATCTCAACTACAACGGCATTGGTCATTTCATCGAATGTAGTAGAGTCAGGTGGCATCAGGGTCTAATGGTAGCTGTGTGCAGCAGCGCTGCGGGCTCTCTTTACTATGACTTTTCCGCCTTTTTCGCTTCGCTGATGAATGAGATGAGCATTGGAGCTGAGGATAGATGGGCCCTGAAATAGGGGAAGTTGCTAGTGAAAACTGAATTTGTTCTGAGTGATTACTCTAAACATAGCCGAGTAGGCTCAAGGTACAATTTCATTAGAGATAGCAAAGGTTGCTAGTGAAACATAGTCAGACGGTGCTCGATAGCTTGATTGGTAACGAGATTGATCTGGACAACTCACATTTTGAAGAATTGTCGTCCGCAGAAAACCGAAAGCAGAGATTGTGTAGGAACCTGAAAGTAATCATGACATGTAAGGATTCAGCAATGCCAGAAACAAGTCGATGTCAACAAGCGAGGTTCAATAACCGAAATATTAAACACGAATAGAAACAGATCCTAACAACGAGATCGTATCTATGAGGTACCAAGATCTCCCGAATGACTGTCCGTGGTGTTATCAAGAACAAAAAAGCAAAAGATTTGCAGAAAAATGCAGATGGAGGACCGACAAATGAGTTGAGGGTCTTGGAGTGGGGAGGGAATGACTAAGAGCAATCAGTCAGAGAGGCTGATCTAGTGTGTAATGGAGAGGAGGGGAGAGGGATGAGGGAGGAATCATTGTGCTCAGCAATTGATTAGAACCTTCAGTATGATTCTTGTAGTGTTTGTGTATGCGCTGACGGAGACGAGAAACAAAGAGAATGGAGAAATATTTTATCATCTTCACACAATCTATGGCAATAGCCACATTCAGGATGAATAGCAATTCTGCCAGTTCTTCGTTCTTCTCCTCTCATCTTCCCAGTGACTGGATGCTAGTGGAGATGGTGATAGTGGAGATGACACGTCGTTTCTTATTCGATCTTCTGCAAATTGGCAAATCATCAATGATGGAGAAAAATAAACATCTGGCAAAAAAAAGGTGGACTCACGGTGATCTGATGTCTGGACGGGAGATATCGGCGAGCCCAACGTATGCGAGTCAGTTGAGAATACCTGAGAACGCACTAGCATCAACCCTCCGATTTTGGAAAAAGTAAGAAAAGAAAAAGTAATGATTGACCTCACTGCATAGTGCAATATCGTTTGAATGAGAGCTAGTGGGTGGAGTGGTGAACTGCAATAGTTAAAAGCTTCATGCAATTTTTGAGAACGATACTGAAACTGAAAATAAATCGAGTTACCTATCTATAATTCAAGTGATTTCATGAAGCCGCCAATGAAGAATGGAAGTGAGATCGAGTAGAGATCTGAATGGGGCATGTGTTGGAAATGAGAAAAATGAGGGTTACAAGATGTTGGCAAACGATAAAGCGGTAGCACTACAAATGTGTGGGAAATTAACTGAAAGTGCCTTAATGAGTATGCGAATAAGAGGATCAAGAGAGACCCGAGGAGTGAGAGACGAAAGGATCGACAGGGTCTGGCCGAGAGGGTGATCGAGTGTGTAATGGAGAGGAGCGAGATGCCTTTCATTCTCGCAATTTTTTCGTTTATTACTGTTATCAGATTGGAATAGCAAATAAGAGCGGATATAGAAATATTTTATCATCTTTACACAATCAAAGCAATTTCGTCCACGAGGAAGGTAGATTAGGAAGTAGATCTTCTTTTTTTACAGCGATTCTTAATTTTCTCGTCGTCCAGTGACCGGAGGGCGGTGGCGGTGATGAATGCCTCATCCATGGTTTTTCTGCAAAGGGAGAATGGATTGTGAACGACTCAAGTATCGTATTGTATGGTATTCTTATGAACGATTTAACGATTTAAAATTCCCCCGACAAAACGACAAAGGCAAGAGGAGCGATGATCAAAATATGAATGATCCCATGGCGAACGGGTAAGTTGAGGTCGCCTGAGATTGTACCAGAGTTCATATTCAGAATAATTGAGAGGGGGGAGACATAAAATAGCTCACTTCACAGAACGCTGCACCTGAGAGTTTCATTGTAGAGGGTGAACTGCAACGAAATATTCACACGCGGATTCTCAACAGCTTGTCGGAAACGAAACAATGACCAGAAGAAGTCGCCACTTTAGGTTGATTCAATTGAGCCTTCGTCCGTTCCTTGAAGACGGACCGTAGAGATCGAGTAGGGATCTGAGCAGAGTGAGCGTTAAAGCAAAAACGCGCAATTTCAAACGTTTTCTCGTGCTGGTTGGGCAACTTTAAGCGTGGCCATTCATGCATTATGACTCGAGTACAGGGGGATGTGCAATAACCGAAGTAGACGGAAAGAGAAGGTTGAAGCAATGAGAATGTAAACTGGGCCTGAGGAGTGAGAGAAGAATGAATCGGCAGAGTCAGACAGGGAGGATGAATGAGTGTGTAATGGAGAAGAGTGGAGAAGAGGAAGAAAGGAAAATGAGGAGGCCTTCTGCTCAGCAATTGATTAGTACTTTCAGGCTGATTCTTGCCGTGTTTGTGTGCCCAGATGGAAACGATAATGAGAGCGGATAGGAGAAATATTTTATCATCTTCACACAATCTATGGCAATAGCCACATTCAGGATGAATAGCAATTCTGCCAGTTCTTCGTTCTTCTTCTCTCATCACTCAGTGACTGAAGGACGATAGTGGGGATGGCACGTCGTTTCTTGTTTGGTCTCCTGCAAATTGGCAAATCATCAATGAGGGAGAAAAGGAAAGATCAGGCAAAAAGGTGGACTCACGGTGATTTGATAGCTGAATGGCAGATATCGGCAAGGCCAACATAGGCGACTCAGTTGAGAATACCTGTGATCGCATGAATCTTCAGAGTTTGTGAGTAGTTAGAATAATAGTTTACCTCACTGCATAGTACAATATCGTTTGAATGAGAGCCAGTGGGTTGAGTGGTGAACTGCAATAAAGGCAAAGTTTGAGAGCGGAACTGAAATAGAAAATAAATCGAGTTACCTATAATTCAGAAGATATCATGAAGCGTCATTCCCTTGAAGATGGACAGTAGAGATCGAGTAGAGATCTGCATAGAGTGAGCATCAAAAGTAGGTAATTTTACAGGGGGTTTCCAATTAACGAAGTAGATAAACGAAGTAGACACGATTGAAGCAATGAGAATGCAAACTGGGTCTGAGGAGTGAGAGAAGAATGAATCGGCAGAGTCAGTCAGGGAGGGTGATCGAGTGTGTAATGGAGAGGAGCGAGGTGAGAGGGACGAGTGAGGAAGCGAGGTGCCTTTAATACTCGCAATTTCTTCGTCTATTACTGTGATCAGACTGGAATAGCAAATAAGAGCGGATACAGAAATATTTTATCATATTCACGCAATATACATCCCTCGCGTCCACGAGGAAGGTAGATTAGGAAGCAGATCTTCTTTTTTACAGCTATTCTTAATCTCCCCATCATCCAGTGACTGGAAGAAGTTGGCGGCGATGGACGTTTCATCAAGGTATTGACTCTCCTGCAAAGGGAGATATGAACGACTTTGAATCACATAACGCTTGATGAACGGTATTCTTGTCATTGAGCGCGCTGTAGAGCAAGTGATGGAGGACTCACGGTAAAGGCAACATAATGATCGGATAATGAAGTGTAACATACTGGGAATGAAGGAGATCATTGAGATCATCTGAGATTGTACCAGAGTTGATGCCTAGATTTATTTAGTGATGATAAACGATCACAGTGGACAGAAAATGATTCACCTGACGACTTTGACTCTGCAGGATCCAATGAGTGTCAATGTGCGGAGAGATGAACTGAAATGAACGTTCCGTTGCCTTGAAATTTGAGTCCAAACATAACGAAAGTGAGTAGAGTAACCCACAATTCAGATTGATTCAGTCGATCATTCAATAGTCTGTTGAGATGGACAGTAGAGATCGTGTAGAGATCTGAAAAAAGGAGGCAATAAAATTATATCAATCTTCAGAGAAATGGGGAACAAAGAGGTGACTTAGGAGATAGATACAAGTGTAGAGGAACGTTATACGAGCAAGCGACATCAGAAGGATCAAGGAACGGGAGGAGAACTGATTGGTGAAAGTGAAAACGAGAAGAAGTCAGGCAGAAGGGTCTGGCAGCGGTGAGTGTGTAATGGAGAGGAGTGAGGAAGGATGGACGGGTGAGGAAGAGTGATGTTTAGCTATTGATCAGAACGTGTGACTCTGTTCTTTTGAGTGATCAGATGGAAAGAAAATAAGAGCGGATGGAGAAATAGTTTATCATCTTCACACAACCAAGACGGAATTTTCCTCTAGATACTGTCCTTTGATGCTGATCTTCTACTTCTCTTTATCTATCAGTGACTGGCGAGTAATGGCGGCGATGGACATTTCTCTCGATGGTCATGAACCTGCAAGGGGGGAATTGAGCGACTTCTAGAATCACAAGGGTAGTATTCCTAACATTGCACACCTGCTATTTCTGCTGCTACACCAATGAAAGTGCAAGCCTCGAGCAAGAGAGCTCGAAATACGAGTCACCGTCTCTTCGTTCTTCGTACTCTCTCGTCAGTAGACCGGGCGAGAGAGTGTGCAAAACGAAGAGACGGTGACTCGTATTTCGAGGTCTACCGACCAAGAGAGGGTGGACTCACGGTGGACTGGTGGTTGAACGGGAGTCTGGTTGTTATATTACTGTAACCACGGTGAAGAAGTTCATTGAAATCACCTGAGAACGCATTATCATCAATCCTCGGAGTTTGGGAGAAGCTAGAGGAAAATCGCCTCATAGCTAAGATTCTCTTTCAGAATTATAGAACTTGATTGACACGAAAGGATAAAAATAAAGTTATGTACCTACATTTTTGGTTAAGTAAATGAAGCCGTTATTCTTCCGTTGACGATTAAGAGATCATGTAGAGATCTGCACAGAGTGAGCATTAGAAGTAGGTAGTCGTTATGATTCGATTACAAGAGATATTCAATAAAAGAAGTAGATAAGCAAATAAGACACGATTGAAGCAATGAGGATGTAAACTGGGCCTGAGGAGTGAGAGAAGGATGAGGTCAGTCACTGAGGGTGATCGAGTGTGTAATGAAGAGGAGCGAGGGGAGAGGGAGAAAGGAAAATGAGGAGGTCTGATTCTCAGCAATTGATCAGAACTTTCAGGCTGCTTCTTGCAGTTTGTGTCTGAGCAGATGGAAAGAAAATAAGAGCGGATGGAGAAATTGTTTATCACTTTCACACAACCAAGACGGAATTTTCCCCTAGATTCTGTCCTTTGATGCTGATCTTCTACTTTTCTTTATCTATCAGTGACTGGCGAGTAATGGCGGCGATGGACATTTCTCTCGATGGTCATGTACCTGCAAGGGGAGAATTGAGCGACTTCTAGAATCATATTGGATGGTTTTCTTATCAGTGCACACCACCTATTTTTGATGAAATAAAACAATAAAAGTGAAATCCCCGACCAAGAGAGGGTGGACTCACGATGGACTGGTGGTTGAACGGGAGTCTGGTTGTTATTTTACTGTAACCACGGTGAAGAAGTTCATTGAAATCACCTGAGAACGCATTAGCATCAATCCTCGGAGTTTGGGAGAAGCTAGAGGAAAATCGCCTAGTTCATAGCTAAGATTCTCTTTCAGAATTATAGAACTTGATTGACACAAAAGAATATAAATATAGTTATGTACCTACATTTTTGGTTAATTAAATGAAGCCGTCATTCTTCCGTTGAAGATTGAGAGATCATGTAGAGATCTGCACAGAGTGAGCATTAGAAGTAGGTAGTCGTCATGATTCGATTACAAGGGATATTCAATAAAAGAAGTAGATAAGCAAAGAAGACACGATTGAAGCAATGAGAATGTGAACTGGGCCTGACTAGTGAGAGAAGAATGGATCGACAGAGTCCGACAGAGAGGGTGAACGAGTGTAAACATGTAGAGATCTAGAGACTTCAACTCAGCTCGGTAATTGCAATGGGAAAAGTCACTCAGAAAGGGTGATCGAGTGTGTAATGAAGAGGATAGAAGAAAGAGAGGGATGAGGGAGGAAGCTTGGTCATTTTCGCAATTTTAGACGGAGAGGGACTCAGCTCTGTGATAGCAGTGAGAAAACTCAGTCGGAGAGATTGATCGGACGTGCGAGACAGAGTGAGGGAGGGGGTAGATGAGAATCACTACATGTGTGATGCTTGGTAGATTCGGCTGGAATATATTTTATTGCACTTCTGACAATCAAATTGCTTTTGTGGAGTGAAATAAGGAGTAAAATCCGAGATTTTGAACAGAACCACGGGCTACCATCTACCATCGTTCTTGACACCACCATCGTCCAAAATAGAGGAAGTGCGACACATCGCGAAAGATCGTGGCCAGATCGATCAGCGAGCCCTGAAATAACGGGAAACAAATTAAATTGACATTGTTGTCATCTACTCACGAATGATAATTAGTTGATTAATCACTTGGAGTTTGCTCACCCGATGAAGGATGACAGAGATCGTGTAGAGATCTCAAACGAAAGTGATTGATAAAAAAACAAAAATTGAGGATAAAAAAATTTCCGCGATGACAAAGAGGAAAAGCTCTTGGAGGTCTCAACTTGAGAGGCAGGCTGATTGTGAGTAGACTGGTGATCAACAGCAGTGTAACATAACTGGCAGGGAGGGAGTGGGGTGGGTAATAAGAGAGATGGCTTCGCAAGAAATCGACTCTTCATTTCGCGTGCTCTCTCACCGGGTAGAGAAGCGAGAGAGCGTGCAGAATGAAGAGAGTCATTTCTTGCCAAGCCATCCCTAGTAATAAGAGAGATGGCGGTCTTGCAATTTTACGAACACTCTCAGCGAAGCGAGACCAACAAATCACGCATTCAAACTCTGTTTTTGGTTCATTGATTCAATGATCAAAGCGGCTTACCTCCGAAGCCAATCAGTGGGTGCGTGCGAACATTAATCTGTTCATCTCCTCTCTATTTCCTGTCGCCGTCTCTGCATTCTCCACGCTTTCCCGTCAGCCTAGCGGGCGAGAAAGTGTGCAAAATGGAGAGACTCGTCAAAGCGATTATCACGAAACGCGGAATTGAACGGGGTCTGTTCTCTCGCACCGGGAAGTGACGGAAAACAGTGATCGCCGCCTTTCATCTCTCGTTTCATCCACTTTTTCCACTAAAACGCATCAAAATTCACTGCTTTTCCAGTGGTAACTCATTTAGATGCACAGTCATCTCGTAGCGCTAGTTCTCCTCGCGTCGTCCCTGAAAACTGGTGAGCTTTCGATATTTAATCACGAAAAGTCGATGTTATTGAGATGCCCAAGCCGTCACGACTACTACAGTAGCTACAGTGAAGGTTCGATTCAGATAGGGATATGTATCACCGAAACTTTGCCCCAGCAGTGTTATCCTTTCAATGCTTCCTCTTTGCAGTTTTTTTACACAAAAATACGAATCTTGTCTTCGTCGCTGCTGATTTACTACCAATTACCTCGTAGTAGTCACTATCGCACCACTATATTATTTGCAGGCCGACATCAACCCCACTGCAGCGCAACTGTGGAGCGTTCGGTTAGTTTCAATCGTATTTTCAAAAGTGTAAAATGCAATTTGGAGTTCGAAAATTATAACTTTCAGTTTTTACTACAACTGGCCCCTCGGAGTGCACGCGTTCTGTGCGGAATCGACGTGTTTGCAGTCTATTCGGACCAACGGGATTGGCTACGATATGGTCAATGGGAAAGGTGCGGTGGCACTTCTACAATCCTTAATGAAAAATTCACATTCAAATACGACTGGACGCAGTGAAACTCATTGTAATTTCACCATTTTGTCTTATTCTTTGCCAACATTTCGAGTAACCTCGATTGCAAAAGGAAACGTATGAGCATCGGGACCATCTAGCATGGTCTCTATCAATCGCACTTTTTCCAAAAGTTGCAAAGGGTTGAACCGATAGGCAATTTGACATCTCATCAGGTCTCCTCGGCAAGGCGATCTCCGAGTCGGCTATCGCCGCGGTTCGTGCAGCCTGTCCGACAGGATCGAAAAACCTGCAAAATCTCGGATTCGTCAAGTCAGGACGGCATTATCTCTACAGTTTAACTGGGGTGAGTCATTTGCATCTTAACTCTGGAAAAAATAGTTATTTTAGTACTTTTTTTGTTGATTTCAACACATGGTCATTCATTTCATATTCCCTTTCAGGCCGGACTGAAACAAGGCTGGGTATCTACTGTGAAAGGCGCCTGCGGTGCCACAGTGCCAATCAAGATGTGGCGATCGAGAGAGAGTGATGGTTAGAACGTATTTAAATTGAAATTCCGTCAACTAGATATTATTTTTCTTCCACCTATCTATGTTACTGATAGTGTGAAAAATATTTAATCACAAAAAATAGTTTCGAAAATAGTCATTTTCTGATGTTGCCCTTTTTCCCCTGAAACTAATTTCGTCACGAAAAAACAGTTTTTAAATGAATATTTCAGATCGAATGTACGGCAAAAATCAGGCGTAGGAACTAATCAATAAATCGATTATTTTCGAATACTCTGTTCCTTCCAGATCTACAGTTGTGGCGATTCCCCCCGTGAAAACGGCGCGCCCCGGGTGACCCCGGGTGACCCCCAGTGACCCCACGCCTTTTGCGCAGTGAATGAATTTCAAATTGGGGCGAATTTGCTCCCATCGTGTTCATCGATCGATTCCGCTTCGATTCATATAAAAATAATGTTTAAAATAATTTTTATATTTTTGTAAATTAATT
>LS593770.1:121682-137935 GCA_900490775.1 Pristionchus maxplancki
CGGTAGGTCACCCGCGCGGTCAGCGGGATACAGTAGGAGTACGGGAGGTCACCAGCGGGGTCAGAAGAATACGGTAGGAGTACGGTAGGTCACCAGCGGGGTCAGAGGAACACGGTAGGAGTACGGTAGGTCACCCGCGCGGTCAGAGGAATACGGTAGGAGTACGGTAGGTCACCATCATGCTCAGAGGGGTACCGTAGGAGTACGGAAGCTCAGTCAAGGAAGTGGGCAGGGAAGCCGGGTATGTGGCTAGAACACTACCTCACTCAGACTACAATATTCCCAAAAAAAGGCTTGCCCATAGCGAGCAAAGCTCGGCTAGTTGACACATGACAAAATTGAAACGGAAGTTAGGAGACACAGAAGCCTGAAAAGGCAGAAGAAGGTAAGGTAGAGGCATGAAATTGGCTGCCTAGAGAAGCCGGATATCGTTACGAGGACAAGGCAATGGTTACTAGGGAGGGGTAGGTGTAAGTGGAGGCCCAGAAGTGAAGCAGAGAGAAGATGTGACTAATCATTCGAAAACTCTTACAGTCTACTAGAGGGTTACTAGGAGGTGGGAGGGGGGGGGGGGTCGTAAGTGGAGGCCCAGAAGTGAAACAGAAAAAAGATGGGACTATGTAGTAATTACAATTTGTTCACTGGTCATATCATGCAATGGGAACGTGAATCACAGTTGGCGAACTTTATTCAATAGGCAATTTCGACACAGGAGATTACGCTTTCTACGCGTTCTCCATTGAAAAAAAATCTCTACTAATTTCGAACAGTATCGTTCCTCTCCAATGCCCCACCAGAAAATGTTCATCAGTTGCTCAGATCGAGCAGCAGGCAAGGACGAAGTCGGTACAGAAACGCACTCGACACTTGCAAGCAGCGCGCTTTTATATTGGCGATAGGTGACCAGGCCACCTGAATTAAACTGAAAAGAGATGCTGCATAGAATAGAAAGAAAAAAACTGCCAGAAATTCTGTCCGTCCATTTCTCACTAATCGATTATGAATACTTACCGGGTATGTCTTGAGATGCCAGTTATTCCGATTGAATGAATCCATCTCTGAGTGTAGATCGGAGAAACTGGAAAGGTCCAAATTATCATTATTCAAAAATTTAAAAAAAAAATTAGAGTGGGGAAAGCCTCGAGCCAGCGGCAAGAGCCCCTTTGCTAGGAGAGAGTCAGTGGTAACTAGCCAGGAGTGGAGGACTCTCTCGGCAAGGGGTTGACGGCAACGGTAGAAGAGAGAAGCCGCAAGAATTTCGAAATCTTCTCATCGATATCATTATTTTTAGTGAATGTTTCTTGCCACAGAAGGGTTCACTGAGTCAAGGAATTTAAAAAAAAACGAATATTGACTATCATATTTATCGTCACCACTAATTGAATGGTCACAGTTTAGAAAAAGTAATGTAATATGTACGTGAGAAGGGACTCAGCCTACAATGAGATGAGGAGAAGAGATTAGTGTGGGGTAAGGAGAAGGCTGGTCTTGTAGAGATGCCGGATGGAGTGAGAGATCAGGTGGGATAAATAAGGCGAGCACATCTGTTCCTGAAGTTGCGCAAGGCAACGGCTGCTCGGTTACATTACCTGCCTTGGTTCTAGTCCGGTACGAGACCCACGTTAACCTGGATCTAGAACCATTGCTGGTTCTCGTACGATACCAGACATCTCGCCTGCTTGGCTCATTGGTATGAGCTTACGGAATGGAGGAGAGAACGCACGGCAATTTCCAAGAAAATCATCTCCTCAATCTCAAAGCTTTGGTAGTGTTTCCCTCCTGCTGTGCCACTCACATCTCTGGTAGTATAGTGGTTAGTATCCGCGCCTGTCACGTGCGAGACCCGGGTTCAATTCCCGGCCAGAGAGAATCTTTTTGCTAACGTTCGGAGTTGAGGAGAGGAAAGAGGTCCTTTCGTAATTGTGAGTGCGTGTGCGATGACGTCATCCTGCAAGAGAGACGCGAGGCCTGAGGGGTAGGCAGGAGAAAGAAAGAGAGAAAGAGAGACTTCGGGTCTATTTCTGGTCGCCTCCGGCTTGTCCAGTTCTTTGTGACCTGAAGGAACTTCACTGCTTGCCATTGTAGAGTCGCTCAATAATTTACTTATCCATATCCACTCAAGGCTGTGATTTTCATGCCTTCTACAGCTAATTCTCCATTCTTAGACGCCCCAGGTGAGTTCAGTTTGCGTTAGGGATGACTTTGCAAGCAATGGCTCTCTTCATTTCTCGTAGTCTCACCCCGGCTGAAGAGGTGAGAGAGCGTGCAGAATGAATAGAGTTATTTCTTGCCAAGCGCTTGCTTAAGCCATCCGTAGTTCTATTCCATTTGGACTCGCATTCGCGCCTCTCCTCTTTAAAATCCAATTACTCAGGCCAAGTTCAAATTCGCGGTGTCGACCTTCTCGAGCAGGCTCGAATGGTCGATTCAAATACCGAGGTCTTGGTCGTTAAGTCGATTCCCCAGGTTGTCGAGTCTGCTGCCAAGGTTGGTACCACAGCCTATCTGAAACTATTATTGCCAAATGTAGTGTTTTCAGATCAACGATTCAAATGATCAACGATTCAAATATGAAAAAGCATACATTGTGTCCATTTGGCTCTATTGGTATGCTTCTACATACAACCTGGATTGACAAAACAAATGATTTTCAGCATCTCGCTTTTGCGATATTTGTGTGCTACACTGCGGTTAAGGAAAAACACATCGAAATGGGTTGACAAAATTTTGAGTTTTAACCTATTCTTCCATTTTTTAGAGGACGATACGAGTGAATTTGTTATCCAATTTCTCAAAATAATCATGATTGCATGGATACCTTTTGCCACTTTCTCAACCATTATGTTGATCGGATTGGTATGCATATTTCTTTTAGTTTCACATAACATTCCTTATTTTTTATTAGCCAATGTGGCGTTGACAAAAAAACTTATTTAGAAAAGCAGCCGACTTTCAGCATATTTCAGAAAGTCTACAGAAAGTGTGCGTTGCGAGACGGAAGATCGACTTAAAATATCCATCGGAGTAATGCATATCTTTGCCCATTCAATTTACCTCACAAATAAACGTATTTTCTTCCCATATTCGTATTTCAGCAAAGGGAGGTCCGGTGGAAGGGTTAGACTGTTATCGTAAGGGCTGGTCACGGGGATATCAGATTGCATTCGAACCAAATTGAATGAGCAATGTTGTTCCCTGACCACGTTCGCTAATCTTGTTCTCCGATTGAGATAAATAGTGGAAATGGAGTCGTCCTTCCATAGTTTAGATGAACATCCTCAGCCTGCTCTTCGCTTGTCTTCTACTGGTTGATACGGCGCACTCGATTGATGATCGAAGTACTGATCGTTTTTATTATTATTAAAGCTCAGGGAGAAAATATCAGATCTGAAGGCCGTTGAAAAGTTTAAGAAATGCACATCTAATTGTATTGATCCCTACAACTTCATCTGCAAGAGAATGTGCAAGCAACAGTTTGATTCGAATGTCGTGCACGATCACAGGTTTTAGATACTTGTTTCTGGGACTTAGTTTTCCCCACGTTTTCAGTGTGGCGTGGCCGTATCAGACTGATAAATTGTCAAGTGATGAGCTAGTGGAATATCTGAAGACCAAGAAGCTTTGGTGATCTTGAGCGATAAACTAATTTGCGTGAAGTTCGAAACTCACGATACTCCTTGTGTGAAATTAATTGATTTATATTATGCATTTTCTAAATAAAATAATTTAAATTTTAAAAAAAATTGAAAAAGAAATTAAATAAACTCAGTTCACGATTTCTCATAGTTAGATGAAAAACGTTACAGTAAACTTATCTAAGCTGTTTGCGGCGCACTGCATGAAATTCGAATTCGAATTGGAAGCGGTCGTTTTTGCTATCAATCGCGTTTTTGCTGATGTTTGTTAGCTGTAAATGGAAGGCAAGTAGTCAACTAGACGATACATTGATTAGCCTGCCATTTGTTGCCAAATTATTCTGTATCCGCGGCGATTTAGCATCAGTTTTGTTGGGGCTACCTGTATGGCATCGATCGTTCTAGTTTTAAAGCTTGTTTTCCCTTTTTCTGTGCTTTAGTACTAAACTTCTGTACTAAAGTTTAGTTGGCTCTCAAAGTATTGCCTAATTTTATTTTAAGCATTTTCTCTTTAGCAGTGTCGCTATGTTGTTTTCTTTATCTTGTGCTATCTACCGTTCGTCAACCTTTGTCTTTTGTGGTTTCAAAGCTGGAAATAGCGCTCAAAGTGGTCCTTTTCCAGCCTCGAAGATGACGCTCGACGTGCAAGTGCCGACGAAGATTGTCATCGTGGGCACTTCGTCTATGTCGCTCAACGACCGCTTCTCCAAGATCAAGAAGGTGGTCGTGCCCGCCGCCAAACAGGTACTCGATCCTTCCCTGATTCCAGACTTTTCAATTCGAGCAACGTTTTTCGTTCATAATCACTCGCACTGATTGCATTATTCTTGAATAAGCTAAATCTCCGATCCTTAGCAACGTGGCTGTGTGTTGCCCAACGCCCGGCAAAAGACACTTCGCGCCTATTTTATCGATTTTCATCATTTTTAGCTCCATTCTCTGCCCATTTTTGCTTTTTTTGCATTAAACGTAATAAATATATTCAAATTGCAGGTGGTTCGTCCGTCGCGCAAGTCGCTGCTCACGGCAGCGCGTCTGAAGCACAGCCACGCGAATCTGGCCGACGACGAGGACGACTATGAGGACGGCCTCATCGACGAGGAGATGGTACGGGATATCAACTGTCGATTAGGGTTGGCCAAACGATAACGAGATAGCGAGCCCGTTACGAGCGCGCGTCTCTATTACGGGCTCGCTACGGCAGGGATGGGCGGGGCTAAGGATAACGAGCCCGTTATCCCTCGCTACGCCTCGCTACGATTCGAGGGGGCAACCGGGCTGCGCCTCCTCCCTCCTCTCCCCGCCCTTTCTAACCCGGCGTGACTAGCACGCGCCCTCTTCCCAAATGCAGAAAGGTTCCCGCGCTACGGGTGAGAAAGAGCGGGGAAGCGCGCCGTCGAATCGTAGCGAGGCGTAGCGAGGGATAACGGGCTCGCTATCCTTAGCCCCGCCCCTCCCTGCCGTAGCGAGCCCGTAATAGAGACGCGCTCTTGTAACGGGCTCGTTAACCTCGTTTAGCCAACCCTACTGTCGATGAAACCCGAAAAGACATGGTTTAAAGGATAGTATTGGTTGCTAATGTTCGCGGCCCTCGTCAGTTCTATCAGGAAAAATGCTTAACTACAAATGCCAAAAATTGATGATTCGTCATCGATGAAACATAAGGTTGCCTGGTTTGAAAGAAATCCATCACAAGCAGCAATATAACTATGCTTGTGGTTGGTTCATACGTGTCCAGATTGGTCCATCCCGGTTGCCTAGCAACGGGTGCTGTCTTTTGCGCTTTTGGATTAAAGGCGGTCGCAGCGGTGTTACGATCGATACTGGGAACTGAAATAATTAGTTAATTAGCTAAATTAGTTAATTAAATAACAAGCTAATTTGCAGATCGAGGAGGAGGTGTACGACCCGACGTACACGGCGGTCAGACGCACGCGCAACCCGGTGATCTCGCGCCCGCGCGTGCAGACCATGTACCGCCAGCACGTGCCCCTGCGTAAGTTTTATTAGATATATGTCTGAAACTTAAATAATCCTAGTGGATTCAGAGCTTTCAATTTATAATTTCTCAAAAGCTCAAAATGGATTCGTAATCGTTCTGTTGCTTTTTTCATTCTCGATCTTGCGCTCGAATTGTAACGGAGATTCTCTTGGGTTGATGTGACCGTAAATTATTTCGAAAAATCGGCTTTTAATTAATTATCTTAATTAAAGAGGACCGCATCTCGTTCACGTCGCAGCCGTACCACGTCTCGTCCTACAGCAGCGGCTACGCCGCCAATCGGTCGGATTTAATTATTTCGTATTTTTGAAAATAATTGAGCTCGGAAGAGCATCTCTGGGTAGGTATCAAGTGCAGGCAAGGGCTAGCCTATGAGGAATTAACTTACTGCTCCTAATGGACTGTTCAGTGTCCACTGCCGAATACAAGCTAGAGCTCCACCCGATCGCATTTAGTGATATTTATTAAGCAATATTTATTTAAATATTAATTAATTAATACGTTTGCAGTGGTCGCGCCGGCTTCCGCAGCAACTACGGCCTCAACCGCACCCAGAACGGATTCAGGTAATGAAATTTTATTTTTTGTTAAATTTTGAGATGTTTTCTGGGAATTTTCATACTAAGCATGGAGAAAAGTTGTTGTTGTCAGTTCTTGTTAAATATGACGTAATTTTAAATAAATCATTTTCCAGATACAACCCCAACTACGGCCGACTCAACGGCGGATTCCCGTCGCGCTACCAGGTGATTTTCGGTTCCAAGGTTATTATAAGATGGAAACTGTCACAGTTTTGGTGATTTTGCTTCGTTTTCTATATCAATACAAATAATAATTGAAAATAACAGGGAATTCTCTGTATCCCCTTTATAAGAATGCCCATTTGATGATTTTTTATGATTCATTCTTTTCTACATGCGTACAAGTAAAGACGGGTGATTTTGGTGTCATCGTTTTGCCAAAACGTGCCCTTCAGCAGTTTTATGATTCCCTTTGCTTATCGTCTTCAATAACAATTATCGATTTTTTGACAACACGCTAATCTCGCTATCTCTTGGACTGGTTGTGGTTTCGACTGTTTATGCTCAAACCGCCTCGTTAGGGCCTCATCACTTGTGCTTCACAATGTGTTTTAGTACCTCGTGGAAGGGTGATGAACATTGACAATGAGTTTCGGCGGTGTTTCAGAATTTAATCATGAAAAACATAATTGCAGAACAACGGCGGCTTCCCGCCGCGCTACGGCCGCGGCGGCCGCGGAGGAGCGAGGGGCGGCTTCGTGAAGAAGCAGCTGCCCAAGAAGTCGCAGGTTGGTTAAAGAGGGGAACTTGGGGAGAGAGTGCGTGCTAAGAGCACCGGGTTAGAAACGGGAGTTTTGGAACATGTTTGTGTTTCGTAGGATAGCAATACAGCTTTGTTTCGAATATTGACATGTCGATTATTGAAATTTCTATTATAATATGTTGAAACTTAGAACACGATGCGCGCTTTTTCCAACGTTCTTTCCTCCCTTCAGCAAACACTAGGAAGATTACAACGACAGCCTCCTTTGATCATGAATCATCGATGCTTTCTTTCAACGATATGGCTGTTGTATCGAAGAAAGCGTTGCTGTAGTTGCTATCAATGCAGTGCGAAACAGGATAAGACTGTGTGCGAATAATCTGAATCACGACACATCTGTCATTCTAGTATCCACCCCGCTTCTACTAATTCACTAATTCGATTTTTTTAAAGACACGTTACATCGATAGTGGCGATATTTTTGTCTGCAGTTGCTATTAAAGAAGCTCGAAACATGCAATGACTAGGGATTGTCTTATTCAAAAAAAGTATAATTAATTAAGTAACAAATTAAAGGAGGAGCTGGACCGCGAGCTGGACGAGTACATGACAAAGCCGGGCGGCACCGGCAAGCACGCCCAGATCACGATGGACGGCCTCGAGTGATCTTTGATCTTTGATCCTTGATCCTTGGTCCCTGATCTCCAGCCCCCATGTCCCGCCCCCTCTGTTCCCACCCACCAGCATTGCAGCGTCGTTGTTTCAGCCCCCTAGATCGTTGTTTCTGAAATAATAATTACGCTGATCATTTGCTGTATTTATTAATCGCCTATTCTCTTTTGTTGATGCAATGTTCGATGTTTAGCTCCGCATTCCGTATTAATAGTTAATAATTTCGTAACAAAAACATGATTTTCACCATACTTTTGCCGCACCTGTACCGTTTCCTTGTTGTTTTGTCTCGCAGTTCAAGTGATAAACCTGTTTGGATCCTGTAAATGCGGGTGGTTATGCAGTGAATTGTTACAGAACAATGAGGATATCTGACAAGAGGGGAAGGATGAGAGATGATAAAGAGATGGTTCTAGATTGGGTCGGACCAATGTCGACAGTGGATGCGCTGAATAAGAAATTGCAGCAGGTTAGTTGGGGTTACAGTATTGATTGATGGTGAGTAGCGGTGACCTTTGGTTCGCAAAGGGCAAAGTTGAGCGCGACCTTTGCCAATTGTAACCTGTAGCATAACAAGGGAGATGGACTCGAATATCGATTGCTCGCTTACCGTAATCTAATCTTCCGTCCAGGATGAGGATTGGTTGCGGCAGTTCGAGGCGAACGTCACGCGCAGTGGACAACTGCGAGGAAGCATCGAGCGGATTCTGAATGACTTCGAGGTGCGGTATTGATATCGATTGATGCTGGGGTATAACTGGTCTGTATTCATTAGCATCCTTCATATTAATAGTAATGTACGAATGTTGAATAACTTTGAATGGGGAGTGAAGCACAGGTCGCGCGGGTTACTGGTTGAGCAAAATAATGAGAATGAAAGAGGTATTGTCCACATATTCAATGGTATCGAAGCGGAATTATTTTTAGGGAAGCAATCATGAGAAGTACTGATTTGTTCCTGAAATTCAAATGCTTTGAATTGAGGGTGAAACATGAAACGTGCGGACGACGAAATCGCCGATTTTACGCGTTTCAACCTGCTCGCAAGGTGCTAAAGAGCTAAACGTCAACAATTCATCGCAGCATAGTTCGAAATGGCAACATATTTTTTGCAACCTTTTTTCCTAGGTTATTCACCCACGGAATGATTCAGCGCATCGTCGGGAATTTAGTTGGATTTTATCGATGAAAAAGTGCTTCCTAGCCTTACTGATTTCTACCAGAATACTCGGTGTTTCAATCGCACCATTAGGGCAATTTTCCTTTGTGTTTGTTGATATTCTCTCCATAGCGCATGGACAAAATTGATGATTGAGTATTTTACGAGTACTTAATTAATTAACTAATTAGCCTAATTAGCCTAATTGCTCAGAAGCACATCGACCAGCTGGAGAGCAACGTCTTCCCGATGCACGAGCAGAACGGGAAGCTGCAGATCAAGCAGATGAGTGAGTGGCATTTGAGGACTTTTGGGGGTAGAGTGAAACCGAACTCGCGCGGGTTCTGTAACCAGCTTGTTTGTTTTGTTATAAATACGCACGGAGAAAGGAAAGAAATTGAATAATCAGATGAGTGAGTGGCATTTGATAATCGAGTGAAACAGAAGACAAAATTGGTAAAACGCGGAGTAAAACGATAATATTTATGATATTTCATTTGAAATATCGGTTAAAACGTGTACAATTTAACGTAGGTTCTAGAATGTTATAGTGAAACTGATGTATGACTTGATCGCTGCAGATCAAGCAGATGAGTGAGTGGCTTTTGAGGACCTTTTTTTTTCGCTGTTTATGGAAAAGAAACTTTAGGTCACTGGTGCGCTGCAAAGGTTTTAAGGAGCCCTGCATGAGCAAATGGAACAAGATAAAAAAAGGGGGACGCACGCGCAAACAAATATTTATTCTTTTTTTAAAAATGAGTGAGGTGCAAGAGATTGTTAAAGCAGAAGAGTGGGCAGACTTAGTAATTGAGTGAAGCGCTTTTGATACGGGCTACTTCGAACAGTCAGATTTGGGTGTTGTTTTGGGTTTTTTTATAATAAGACGAGAATCTCAAATTGTAAAATTTCACGAGTGAGTTGATTTAGTAATTGAGTGAAACACTTTTGTTACGGGCTAGTAGGGTTGCACATTCGATATAGATAGTATCGCACCCTCATCCCTTCCCCGCCCGCCCCTGCGATAGTATCGCACGAGAGAGGGAGGAATGGGAAGAGGGTGCCATACTATCGCAATCTTGCGATGCTCCGCCCCTCTCCCCTCTTGCGCACCGGGAACTCCTCTCGATGCCGGGTTCGACCCCATCTCGGGGCACCGATTTTGCCCCATTTTTCGCTGGTGCGGGATCTCCTTGGGAGTGTACTGGGAGTATCCAGTAGAATTTTCAGAAATTTTCGAGTTGAATTCACATGGTTGCAATTATATTTGTGAAAAATCGAGATTTTTGTGCGTCTCATGTGTGTCTCGCGGGAACGAGCCTAGCTCAGCTCCCTTTTGTCGCACCACTTCCAGATTGTTATGGCTTCTCAATTGGATCCTCCTCTACATTTCTTCTGAACAACCCTAAGCTCTATCTGTAACGGGGAATTAGCCTCCTCTCGATTTAGGTCAGTTTGAGCCTGAAATTTCAACTGGATACTCCCAGTACACTCCCAAGGAGATCCCGCCCGCACCAGCGAAAAATGGGGCAAAATCGGTGCCCCGAGATGGGGTCGAACCCGGCATCGAGAGGAGTTCCCGGTGCGCAAGAGGGGAGAGGGGCGGAGCATCGCAAGACTGCGATATTATCGCACCCTCTTCCCATTCCTCCCTCTCTCGTGCGATACTATCGCAGGGGCGGGGCCGGGAAGGGATGAGGGTGCGATACTATCGATATCGATATCGAATCAACAACCCTACGGGCTACTTGCGAACAGTCAGGCTTGGGAGTAATTATGTATTTTATTTGTTGTAAAACTGGAACCTACATACTATTGTCAATTCGATGAGTGTGTAGATTTAGTAATTAAGTGAAACTCAAAAGAGGCTGACTGTGAAATTGAGGAAATATGCAAAATTCGTGCGTAGAAGTCATTCGTTACTGTAATTTATTGATTTATCGATCGCTTTGCAGACATCCAGAAGCTCCTGAAGACGATCGACGCGACGATTCAGTTCTATGGCAAGAGCGGCGAGCTGGAGTCGGCTATTCGGTGAGTGTACGGTAGTTCAGTCTGCGATAGAAGGGGGTTACGGTAGTCAGTTTGCGATTGTAGGGGATTACGGTAGTCATATTGAAAATTATTTTGTTAGTTGAACGATTATTTTTCTTGTGTGAGCTCCAATCAGACAAGTAGGTTTCGTGATGCAGAAGTTGCACATCAATAGTGAGATGAAGATTTATTGATATGCCCTTGATTGATCATCTAGATTAATAAATAGTATTTCCTTTAGTTTTGATCAAGTCATTCTAATTGTGCTGATGCTGTAGATGTCCTAATGGGCTCGATATATGGGTGGGATCCTAGGAAAATCGTGTCCTGGTTCAATGAGTCAAGCGAGATTTGGGATGCGCGATGATGTGATAGATTGTACTGCTGCGCATGTTCGATCGTCGGTCACTTTGGAGAGATAATATCTAAATTTAAAAAAAAAATGTTCTGAAGGCGCGCATCAAATTAATCATTGTCGGCAAACTTTTTCAGTAAATTCTACGCCTCCAAACAATTGTGTGCTTCAAGGCGATCACATAGTGAGACATACAGACAGTGCTTCAATTGTCTTCTTTGTTCTGCATCTATCCTTCCCATTGCTGTTTTGATACTGGAAACTTTCTCCCGCCCCTTGTTTAGTATAGTATTGGCACAAATTCAAATAATTAGTTAATGATTTTTCTAATTATTTAACCTAATTCCAGGGACGGCTCTCCCTCGCTCGACCTCGCCGCCTATCTCGAGCAGATGGAGCACCTGCAGCAGGCCGTCGCCTTCTTCCACGCCCACCCGAATTATGGCACGCAGCTGGATAATATGGTACGGTAGACACGATGAATGGTTCTCGGGAACTGGGTTTTCATTCATTTTCGTCTAGAATTGATAGATGGGAGGGGCAGAGATTATGACACGCAGCTGGATAACATGGTACAGTGGATACAGTAATCACATGTTATCGCCAACTGGATTTTCAAAATTTAGTCGCATATGGTACGGTAGACACGGCAGATGGTTATCGGGAACTGATTTTTGAAAAAAAATTTTGGCGTGGTTTTGATAGTTTGGGCTTGGTTTTATTCTTCCACGCTCACCCGAATTATGGCACGCAGCTGGATAACATGGTACGGTATACACGATGAATGGCTATCGCGAGCTGGGTTTTTATAATTCTAATCCCAAACGTAGAACGCAACTGGATAATATGGTACGGTGGAGACAGTGATCTCAGGGTATCGACAACTAAGTATAAATGTAGATTATGGCACGCAGTTGGATAGATAATATGATACGAAGTTTATTTACGGCAAATAGGAAGTGACATTTGTGTTATTCCATAACATGATATGCGCATAGAGAGGTGAAACCCTGGTAGGTACAGTACAAGACTCACACAATATTCTTATACATTCGAGTCGCGTTTCCATTACACGATAGATCTGTTTTTACTGTATTCGTTATGGAGAATTACTGTAGTCGTGTTGCAGAAGATCACGCTCGAGTCGGGCTGCGTGCTGCTCGAGAAGGAGTACCGCAACGTCGTGCACGCCAACTCGCACGCCGCCGAGCCTCAGGCAGTTATCGATTGCCTGGATGAGCAGTACGGTAAGTAAGGGGGATTGATTGGTGGGGTTGAGGGATGCAATTGTGCACAGCTCAGTAACATAGTAGGGGATTTCCGCTTCGAAGTGAGGAAATAGTGATGTCATTAATTAATTAATCACTTTAATTAATTATTTAAAATCACAGAATTGATGCAGTCGCGGGCGCGCGAGATTCACACGCTGAGCAACGTTGATAAGGTAATTAATTATTTTTATTAGTTAGAAATATTGATTATTATTTCCCGAAAATACATCGCGTATTGAACATTCCTGGTTCCTCCCCTCATAATTTGTCTTAGTATTGTAACTGGGAATCTTGTGGTCCGTTAGAAGTTGAGGGAAAAACTGGGGTGTTAAGCAACGTGACAGACGATAATCGCTCAGTAGCGTTACCTGGTTATTTGAATTGCGAGTGCAACTGAGGATCGCGTGGTGAATAGGGTTGGATTGTCTTTTCAACTCTCGTGCCTTCTATAATTGCTTGAGCATGCCGGCTGGTCATTTGAGCTACGTTTGAAACGGAGAAGTTCGTTGTCGGTCGAATTTTTTTGTTACTGCATTCCTAGAAATTGTGGCGCTCCTGAACTTTCCCGGGGAAAAGAGTGAATGAGTTGGTTCCCTAAGTAAGGGGCGCCGGGTTGGCGGTCGGGAATGGAGGATGGTAACGTGTCAAATTCTAATTTTTGAATTGTTTCGAGTTGCAATTGTTATTGCTCGGGCATGTCGGCTTCTAGTTTGAGTTACCATTGAAACCGAGAAGCTCGTTGTCTGAAAGTTGTAACTTTCAGGTCGCTCGGCTGGGCGAGTGGCTGCTGAAGCACGGCAGATCGAGCCGCTTCCTGCAGCACTACTCGAGCATACGGTGAGTGGGTTATGGTAGTATTATGGGATACGGTAGGTGGGGTACGGTAGCTTCGGGAGTTACGGTATTCTGTTTATGATTATGAGATTCTGTACTACTCTTCCACTGTGATCTGCACTGTTTTGCCTCTTTCTGGTTCGTTTTGAGGCAACATGATCGTTTGTGTTTCACAGGGCACTCTTCAGAAAGAACAGCGGGATTGGCATGATTCTTCTATCTCATCGTTACTTGGAAAACATTATACCACTGTAACCCGAATGAGAGGCTTACCAGTGTTTTCGCCACCGGTTTATGACCTTCAGCGACAGTAGTAATTATTGATTTGGATTATCGATTTTTTCCTGTTCAATCATTATCGATTTATTTCCAGCGGCGATCTGATGGTGCGCACGCTGACGACCATCTTCCAGGCGCACTCGATGCAGGCGATCACGGACAAGATCGCGGGGTTGTCAGGTACGGTAGCGCGGGTACAATACAATATTTTATCAGTGTCGCTTTCTGGGCGCTGATCAAGATGGGGTGTCAGAGGGTCGTTCTTCTGATTTCAACATAGTCATTTCGAGGGGTCTCGAGTCAGATGATTGGTCATCTTTCCTTATCACAGTCGCAACGACTGGAGAGAGAGTTCCGTTCTCCTGGTTCCCGATAGGACGTTTAATGACTCGTTTGATGGCATTGCACACTGATAGATCCCACTGTAGGTCGAAAACGAAGCCTTGCGTGTTCTGGATTCTTCAGTGAACGCGAGTCCTCCAAACTCGAATGATCTATCTTTGAGCGAGAGAATCGAGCCTAGGTTCTGAGGGACCAAACATCTTAGACGGTCATACCCATCACACGGTGACCAGTCCGGCTTGGATGGGGATTCCGATCTTGTTGAGTCGTTGACGGAGACGAGGGGAATTAGGGGAAACCGCTCTCCATCAGAGCGAATGGAGAGGGAACCGCTCGCGACGACTAACAGAATAGGGAATGGGTACGGTCAGAGTTAAAAAGGGTGGCCAAGATTTCATGGCCGAGTGGTCTAAGGCGCACACAAGGTATGATCGTGAGGTCATTGGTTCGAATCCCACCACCAGCTAACTTTTTTGCCAACTTTTGCCGAATTTTTTCCAAGTACTTTTTGAACTCCTAAAATCTTGGCAAAGCTCAGCAAAAGTGTTTGCAAGGGGCGGGATTCTAACCACCGCCCTCATGATCATACCTTGTGTGCGCCTTAGACCACTAGACCTCGGCTCCATACCTTGTGTCGAGGGTACCTTTTTAACTGTGGGTACGGTGGGTCACATTTGGGTACGGTAGGTCAACTGGGTAGTGCGGTAGGTCAACTGGGTGTACGGCGGGTCAGAAATGTTGCCCGTTGCGTTATGGGACGAGAATGATAACGATAGAGTGGTTGAAAAGGCAAAAGTGCCACTTTTGCGCACCAGGTGGTTTGCGGGCGCGACGATTTGTGAAGTAATTGGCATTGCGAGACTTGAGCAATAAGATTCATGTGGCTGGTGCAAAAAATAGTTTAAATGAATTCGGTAGATCTTGATGGGCTCGATGGGTGATGGATTTTAAGTGAACGATGACCGGACGGCATCTTCGGGATACGGTAGATCAATAAATAAATCAATAATTCTATATTGCAGCATCCGCCAACACGTCATTCACCCGCTCGAACGCGAGCTTCAACTCGAAAAAGTCAGTTTGCGATTGGGTTTAGGGTATACTGTGGTTCGGGAATTGAGTGGCATGCCCTTATTAAAAATAATAAATGACGCGGGATAAGGAGTAAGCGAGTGGGAGTGGGTGACGGACGGTAATTGCTGGGAAAGATTAGAGGTTCAGATGGGATGGGAATATGGACCAACAGT
This sequence comes from Pristionchus maxplancki, assembly GCA_900490775.1. Classification (NCBI taxonomy): domain Eukaryota; kingdom Metazoa; phylum Nematoda; class Chromadorea; order Rhabditida; family Neodiplogasteridae; genus Pristionchus; species Pristionchus maxplancki. Next base: position 136,794 of record LS593770.1, read on the forward strand.
GAACCGAGTAAGTTACGAGTGTAGAAGACCTGGAAAAGTCATTGTGGTAAGCGAAGTTAGAAGAATATGGAGCAACAGTGAAGCGCGTAGGTGACGACTTTTCTGTGCGGAGGATGCATTTTGGTTTAAACAAACGAAGGAACCCAATAATTGTAGGTAGAGACGAGAACGGAATATGGTGCAACAGTGAAGCACGTAGGTGACTGGTTTGAGAAGAGATGAAAACTGACAAATGATCGTTTGCTTTTCTCGAAGATGTAGCAGTAAGGCATTGCAGACGGGCCAGCGGGAAAATAAATTGCCTAGACTAATTAATTAATCATTTCACTAATTAATTATTATAATTTGCAGCACTTCGACGAGTTCGCTGAAGAAGGCGACGCGGTTCGCGCCCGAGCAGGGCACTGGTGAGCCTTGGTTTATTCGAGGGACTGAGTCAGGCTTTGATTATACGTTCATCAACACATTCAAAAATGTGTGCTTTACATTGTACTTCACCACCCTCTTGATGTGGCTAGTGATAATATCCTTATCACGGGTCTCCTGTAAAAGTGTAGGAACGTCACCTGCAGAAAAATTTTTTTGGTCTTCGATTTCGCTGAAACTCATTTGCCTAGGTAAAATGAGGCTGAGGAAGACGCCTATCCACTTTGTTTTTCAAAATTTGCATGTTGAAGTGGTTTTTTGACCTACAACTTCAAATGGCTGTTTCTCGCTTCGTTTTTGACCTACAAAGTTTTAACCGGCACAGGTCGATCCGAAATAAAGTTATCTACAAATAACTCAACTGAGGGTACGGTCTAAAATTTCGTCCTCCATGAGTAATGCATGAAAAACGCCTTTTCTGAGTACTTTATGCAAATTTTCTCGAAACTTTCCTCTAAAGGGTATGAATTTTATCTTCGATATCGATTCCCCACTCCAAACTTGAGGTAACCTCATGTTCCCTCTTATATACTATTTAGACCCCTGCATTAGAAGTATACGGTATCGGAACGTTCCGATCGTCACGTTCCGATCGACACGCTCAAGCGTCAAACCGACAAAACATGAAATCCACGGGCGGGGGTCGAACCTGCGTCGATCGGAGGCGGGGAGGCGCCCACTACCAATACACTACGCAGGTGGATAGGGAGCGCGTT
>LS593792.1:58197-70939 GCA_900490775.1 Pristionchus maxplancki
TCTCGAGGCGCTCTATCCAAATATGTATTGCATTTTATCCCAAATCAAAAACCGGCGAAAATAAATCTGCCCGACACTTACAACGCAAAAATCGAATTTTTACTGTTTTTGAGGATTTTGATACCTTAGTTTTGAGAAAAATCTGCCGGTCTTTTGCGATTCTTACTCCATTCATAGCCCTCTATCCGATGGTATATTGTTTCTGAACCCCCGTTGAGTTTCAATCTGCCAGACAGCTAAGTCGGGTCCGACTAGCTTTTCGACCTATGAATACATCTCATACGGAGTACTGCCATTCCTGGGTATAGAGAGGACGTTTCTACGCTGATTATTGATTTTCTGCCTTTTTTAATAGGCGCGCATCACTAATACGACTACACCTACTCAAAAATGGAATAAAAATAATAGGTCAATTTCGTGCTGGTTGGGTAACTTTAATTTCCGAAGTTTTCTTATTTTTTAAAAATTGAAACTTCTAAAAAATTCAATTAATCAGCAAATATGGATACTAAATAGATTAAGCATTGCAATTTAATTGTGAACATAGTGGGTATCTGCTGAACTCCAGCAGAAAAATTTGAAGAAAAACATCAAAGCAAAATTGATGCGCGGTGCATCATTCTGACGGACGATTTTAATTGATGTGTTGGGAAAAATTGCCGTTAATATCGGATGTATTAGGGCAACTATTAGGTCATTGAAAAAATGCATCAAAATTTGAATTATAATAGTCAAATATGTTATGGTTTTCGCATAATTATACAATTTTGGTTTGTACTACACAATTTTAAAAATCATATGAGGCCGTTTGTGTAAGGTTCAACAAATGGCTGGAACAGGTAAAAAATCGAAATGTCTGAAAAGTTGGCCCTAGGGGTTATTTTTGACCCTCTACACGCTGGTGAGGTCGATTTCGCAATATGTCCCCTCCGCGCTCCAGGGGGGGCACCCCCCATTTTGGCTCAACACGCGTTTTTTGATGTTTTTTCGTCGGGGAGTGGCCGAAATGGCCTGAAAACAACATGTCCTGATCAGAATTTTGAGCTCTATCAAATGGAACCATTGCCACATGATAAAAAAATTTCGTTTTCGAGAAAAAGTCAATTTTTGAACCAATTCGCATGCAAGACAAATGTGTTCAGATGTTGTAGAGGGGGTTCCCCTGGTCATTTTGAGTCATTTATCAAAAAATTCTACTGTGCAATTTTAGGTTTTTTTCAATTTTTTGTGGATGACCGAAAACATTTTTTCTCTGAATACCCTCGTTATGGTGCTCATTTTGTAGAGCTCGTCGGGCTGATCATTTCTTATATTGAACATTTTGCCTGAAAACCTCTCTATCAAAAGTTGCAGGTCTCTAAATACACCTTTCTGGCCATTTAGAGAAATGAGTGATTTTGACCAGTCATAACTTTTGATAGAGAGGTTTTCAGGCAAAATGTTCAATATAAGAAATGATCAGCCCGACGAGCTCTACAAAGTGAGCACCATAACGAGGGTATTCAGAGAAAAATTTTTTCGGTCATCCACAAAAAATTGAAAAAAACGTAAAATTGCATAGTCGAATTTTTTGATAAATGACTCAAAATGACCAGGGGACGCCCCTCTACAACATCTGAACACATTTGCCTTGCATGCGAATTGGTTCAAAAATTGACTTTTTCTCGAAAACGAAATTTTTTTATCATGTGGCAATGGTTCCATTTGATAGAGCTCGAAATTCTGATCAGGTCATGTTGTTTTCAGGCCATTTCGGCCACTCCCCGACGAAAAAACATCAAAAAACGAGTTTTGAGCCAAAATGGGGGGTGCCCCCCCTGGAGCGCGGTGGGGACATATTGCGAAATCGACCTCACCAGCGTGTAGAGGGTCAAAAATAACCCCTAGGGACAACTTTTCAGACATTTCGATTTTTTACCTGTTCCCGACCCCCGTTGAATTTTGTTGAACCTTAGGCGGACGGCCTCATATTCACAGCTTATATTAGTATCCATATAAATTGAATGATCATTGCAGCAGACAAAGTCTTTCTAGGCTTCGATAAACCGAGTATTTCTGGTACAAATAAATAGTGTGTGATCATGACATTTCCCACAGACTCATGTGGAGGTCTTCTCCTTCTCCTCCTTCTTCTTCGGTGTCACAACCATGGGAAGATTCTCTCGTCACACAATTCCTTCCTTCTTCTACTCACTTCACACTTATTCACGTCACAATCAGTTGTCCATCCATATTTTGATCTGTTTCGTAAAAGAAAGATTGGACATAGAGGGAAGTAGATCGATGACGACTAGATTATTGTGAGCATTCCATGTCTAATCAGATGAATGCCTTTCTCATCTTTGGATATCCGATCTGTTCTTCCCTTTTCCTCCGTTCCTTCCTCATTTCTTCTACTATATTCTTCTCGATATCGTATTTCACAACTGAGAAAGAACAAACTCTTCAAGAAACGGAATAGCCATGCAAAATAAGAAAGAAATCGTGTAAGAACCCCACTCTTTGGTCACTTCGTCAGTTCATTCGAGTGTAGTAGATAGAAGAGAACCGTCTAAAATTAGGAGACCTTCTAGATAGATAGATACATTTATTAGCGCTCAATTTAGGTTTGATCACAATTTTTTTATCATTTAATTTTTTCGGTAATCGAAATAATCATTGAATCTTAGCGAATGACTACTTACTTAGAAGATCCATCTTGAACGGACGATGCCGCGTGGATCACAGTTCCGCCAGTCTTCTCTATCGCGTGCTCGAGTAGACCAATGGCACTCGGTTTGTGGACGATCGCGTCGACCGCCCCGTACTATACGGCAGTTTGGCGTATTCATCAATTGAGTCTCTCCATCTGGATGGTGGCGAATGACCACTAGGAAATGGAACCCTATGGGAAGTGTCCATTCCGAGAGTACGACCTCTCTCCCCCTCGAGGGATCTCTCTCCCTCTGTTCTTCTTCATTCATTCCCTCGAGACTATCATCGTGTCATAATCTCTCTCATTGAACACTCCACAATACGTGCTTCCCTTCTCTCTCTCATTTCTTCCCTTAATCATTCCGAGAAACAACTTCCATCACCGTTTTTGACCAAGACTTCAATAGAAGGAAGTAGACATTTTGTNCGACACTTACAACGCAAAAATCGAATTTTTACTGTTTTTGAGGATTTTGATACCTTAGTTTTGAGAAAAATCTGCCGGTCTTTTGCGATTCTTACTCCATTCATAGCCCTCTATCCGATGGTATATTGGTTCTGAACCCCCGTTGAGTTTCAATCTGCCAGACAGCTAAGTCGGGTCCGACTAGCTTTTCGACCTATGAATACATCTCATACGGAGTACTGCCATTCCTGGGTATAGAGAGGACGTTTCTACGCTGATTATTGATTTTCTGCCTTTTTTAATAGGCGCGCATCACTAATACGACTACACCTACTCAAAAATGGAATAAAAATAATAGGTCAATTTCGTGCTGGTTGGGTAACTTTAATTTCCGAAGTTTTCTTATTTTTTTAAAAATTGAAACTTCTAAAAAATTCAATTAATCAGCAAATATGGATACTAAATAGATTAAGCATTGCAATTTAATTGTGAACATAGTGGGTATCTGCTGAACTCCAGCAGAAAAATTTGAAGAAAAACATCAAAGCAAAATTGATGCGCGGTGCATCATTCTGACGGACGATTTTAATTGATGTGTTGGGAAAAATTGCCGTTAATATCGGATGTATTAGGGCAACTATTAGGTCATTGAAAAAATGCATCAAAATTTGAATTATAATAGTCAAATATGTTATGGTTTTCGCATAATTATACAATTTTGGTTTGTACTACACAATTTTAAAAATCATATTCACTCACTGGGGAGGACGAACTTGTAGACTCCATAGATGATGATTCCAGAGTAGATGTAGAATCGGAAGACGGGGAGGAACTTCCAGCAATGACGCCACGACCACATGCGGATCTAATATATATATATATATATATATTTAAATGGTTTTACAATTTATGTGACAACTATTCGTTATTTTGAAAGGGGGGACGCAAGTTTTCTTATAGGAGGATACGATTATGGATTTCTTAGATAAAGAGAAAAATATTAAAGATCAATGGCAACCTTTATAGTGCAATCCGCCTCATTCAAGACGGAAAAGTAGAACTTACGTATTCTTGAGCAGTCCACGGTCTGGCCATCATTCTGGGGTGAAGCTGCGATGCGGGGACGGGGGCATTGGGGTTAGCCAGAACGAGGGCGGTTCCCTTGACCGTCTCTGCCGACCACTTGACGGCCTCAAGGATCTTTGTGGCCACCATTACCTGCAATTCCTGTTCGAATAAATTACCATTATGAAAGAGACACTTTCAATATCTAGAATATGGTCTGAAGAAGCGATACATTAACGAATGAACAATTATTTAAGACAAGGAAAAGAAACGAGTACAGTCAATGGAACCGAATAACGTATGAGCAATGGTATACATTCCAACTCGCTCTACGCATAAGGACTATAAAATTTTAAACAGGCATTTAAAAAAAAGGATGGCCTGTTTCCTTCAGACCTTCAGAGTGTAGGGGAGGATGGCTTCTTCTCCCTCATGGTCACGAAAAAATACATGGTCATCGCTATAGGAGCCTCGCTAAAGCAATATGACTTTCTTACATCTTACTGTAACGTTTGCATTAGGACGCATTTATGATTTAATAAAATCATCATTGCTGATAAAAAATGATAAGAGTATGATCTAGCTTAATTAGAGAAATATTTTCTGAAAGATGCATACCGATCGTCATGAACTTCATACGTAAAGACTTTACGGTAAAGTATCTACATGTCAATTTTTTCGAATGTAAAATATGGAACAAAATAATATTGTCGCCAACTTTTTACTAAGCGCTCGATATTATTCGGAGAAATGCGCTACATGTTACATGTTGGAGAAATACGTTAGAGATTCTTACATATCCTCTGCATCTATCCATCAAAGATGTAGGTACGCTTCAAAAATTTTGTTGAGTAGGTAGGAAGTTTTTTTTACTAAACCAGTGAAAGTGAATTCGTCGACCTCAAATATAAAGAAAGGAGCATTTGACAGACAACAAGTCGATTCATTCGGTACAGAATCCGTTCATTCATTGGTTACAGTATCCCTCTTCTCCAATGGTATCTCGAATGATAATGATAGTTTGCATTGGATGTCTTCATCTACATATATCTCTTCCTTTCGATCTCTCTTCTTCCTTTCCAGTCCTTTCTCCTCCCCTTCCTTCCATCGATTCTTCGTCTCTCTCAGTATTCACATGCCTCTTTCAACTCCATCATCCTTTACCCTTTCTCTCTCCTTCAGGTCAGTTCATTATACTCCCCATTATGAAGGACCATCTCTCTTATATTCCTCTGTCTCCTCTCTTTTCCTCCTTTCTCTCTTCTCCAACGGAAACAACAAACAACAAAAAGGAGTCTCGCTTCATTTCCCACACATGGAAATAGGATAGTAGCTTGCTCTTCATGGGTGGTCCATTTCCATTTCTCCTTGTTAGCTTCATTCCCATTCACACATATTCTCTCTTTCTTTCTTAGTTCCTTCTATAGCCACACGAGAAGTCGAATGCATTCCTCTGTCGCATAAATGGGAAAGAATGGGTCTCAATCCTTATTTCTCCATTCCAATTTCGAAATCCATTCCGATGTCACTCTGCTCCTCTCCATCTCTTCTCCTTATGGGGAAGGGAATCATTTCCTCTCCCAGATAGATACTTTTTTTTCCTGTGCGAGAAGAGAGATGAGACAATCAAATTTGGTGTCTTCTAATGGAGTTGGGTGGCATATTCCCAAGAGTCACATCATCTTTCTCCATTCGGTGTGCTACCGTATCACACTTCCTTCATAACACTTTTATCATCTGGGGGGGGGGTATTCTAATGACGAGAGGGAGATGGTTCATTCTTCTATTGATAGGAGTGCTGAACACGACGAGCCGATAGCCTTCAAAGTGGATGGAGCGAGATTCGAAGGAGGAAGTCGATCACTCAAATTCGCCATTGATACGAAGTACAAAGTGACTGTGGAGACGAAACCTCCTGTCGAATTCCAGTTCGTTTCTCTTGTATTTATGAGAAGGAGGAGCAGAATGAGTGTCTCTATTGCAGTACACTTCATATTGGAGGAAGCGATCTGGCAATCACTGTAGAGGGAATCGCAACAGGCAAATATGAAGCTGATTGGAATACGACTGGAATAAGTGGAACGAAGAGAGGAGCAAGGGAGAATATTGGAATGAATCTCCAGGTCTTCCTTCCCTTTCTTTTCTTTGCTTCGTTCCGTTGAAAGATGCTCACTTCGTTCATTCCGTGAGGAAGATCAAACATTCTTCTGACTCGAGAAACTTTCTCACCACAAAGATACTCATGAGAAAAAGAAGGAGTGCAAGCAATTGTTCGTGTACCTTATGGTTACTATAAATAACTATTTGTAGGGCCCTGGAGGACTTCTCCGGACGAAACTTCAATGCAAATTCTACAAGAAGGAGGATTCTCATGCAACATGGGGGCACAAAATGAGCTCCCTTCAATGGTGTTGTACCATTGATGGAGCTGGAAATATCTCACTAGGAGAGGAAAATGTGAAGTAAGCATAGGTCTTCATTCCAATTTAGATCGCAATATTATGAATCTCTAATAAGATCTCTATCTCAATATCTCGAGTGATTCGTTCATCTTTGATCTCAATCAGTGTTTCATCTATCTAATTTTATGCGAAGCTTATGATTATTGTGATAAACGTCGTCTTTTCTAGTACACTTTCTCGCACACACCACACAACATGCAATGTTTACCGTACTCTCTCTCCACATCTACTCTTAGATAAAAGCAGTAAGAGTACCTCCTTCTCCTCAGTCACTATGATCCTCATCCTCCTTCTTCTCCCCATAATTGTTTCTTCTCAAGACTCCCAATGTAAGTCTCACTCTGTCTACTCACGAATTTATTAGATTGCGAACAACTGAGACTGAAATAACTCGAATCTTCCCATTGCATTCCGAAATCTAATTTGTGTTGATTTAATTTCTCATCTTAATCATTTTCTATTCTCCATTATTGCTTTGATGATACCTAAACAGAATAGATAGTAAAATGTTCATTATGTAAGGTTGAAGTGATTACGTTTACTGATATTCTATTTCAGATGGGCAATATCAGAATGGTCAATACGTGCAGAGCAGTCAATATACGATGATTGGAGGATCGACTTCCCCTGGAAATCAACCACAGTACAATCCATCCAATCAACAACAGAACTTCTATGGCCAATCCAATGGACAATCTTCCCAGTTCCAGCAATCATCTCAGAATCCCCCGTTCAATCAGAATCAACAGTTCCAATCTTCGACTCAGAATCCGAATCAGTTCAACAATCAGAACCAATTCCAATCTACTCAATCCTCCAATCAATTCCAATCTTCGACCCCTCCGACTCTTCAGTTCAATCAACCTCCTCAACAGACTCCAATTGGTCAGAATGTGCAGTATGATCAATATGGAAGGCCTTTGAACCAACAGAATCAGCCAGGATTCAATCAACAATTCGATCAAAGTCAGCAGTCTTCCGGTCCCTCTGAGCCCATTTATGATGCTGATGGAAATGTGATCAATGGATACTCTGGATCAGCCCAGAATAACCAGAATGGACAGTTCCAGTCTTCTACCCAGAATCCGAACCAATTCAATCAGAACCAACAGTTCCAATCGTCAACTCAAAACCCGAATCAATTCAACAATCAAAACCAAATCCAATCGACTCAGAATGGTCAATTCAATCAAAATGGACAACAGCAATGGTCACAGAATCCGAATGGAGTTCCTTCCAATGGAAACTCAGCTCAACTCACGCAATATTCATTCAACAATGGACAATGCATCTATCAGGTTTATTCTTCAACTTCATTCTTAGAGATTTTCATAATTACGAAACGGTAATTTTGGTGATTTCAGAACGGTGAAGTGGTTGAGAATGGAGTATCGCGTCCACTGAATCAGACTGAACAACAACAATTGACTCAATTCGAACAGGCTCTCACTCAATATGGAAGGGCTCTCTCTGCTTCGGTCAGTCGATCCATCGAGTGGCCCTTCATTCGTCTCTTCTAGATGGGAAACTTCGTGCAAACTCTTCTGTCATGGAATCCTCAATCTCAATCCTTCCCTAATATCTCCTCTTCTTCTCCTCAAATGCCCACTCTTCCTTGTTTCTGCTCTCAATCTTCTTGTCAGGTACAAATCTCCTTCTCTCATCATCATTCATTTATTTACTTTCTAGGCTGGTCAAGTGCAGAATTCTCAGTACAATCAACAGTTCATTGGTCCTCTTCAGAGTGGATCTTCCCCCCAATACGACCCCAATAGATCTTCCCCCCAATACGACCCCAATAGATCTTCCCCCCAATACGACCCCAATAGTAACCAATACCAGAACCAACAGATTCAGAACCAGAATCAGTTCCCGAATAACCAGTACCAGACAAATCCATACCAACCTCAGCCTCAAACTAACCAATACCAGAATACGCAATTCCAAAATTCTAACAATCAGTACCAGAATTCTCAATATCAGAACCAAGCAAATCAGAATTCTCAATATCAGTCGTCTCAATACGGGAGACGTCGTAGATAGATTCCTTAGTGATTCATACAGGTTTAATCTCAGTATTGCCACTTCGCGTTCCTTCTCTTCTTCACTTTTTCTCACTTTGTTCTCTCTGGTCGTCGCATCCTGAGAAAAGAAGAATAAATATTTGCAGAGTAACTCATTTCTAGAAGAGAAACTGCAAGAGCGAGAGAGAAGTCGGAAAGTCTTTTGAGACTTTCAATGATGTGATTACGCCCACGATTCTATCTAGTCAACAAGAACGTCGTTATTAAACATAGTCGAAACAAGATCCTCTCGGAGAGAACAGCAGAAATCTCCCTCTTATTAGTGTTATGGATAGACTAATACGGGAGAGAGAAGGGATAAGTGAAAGGAAAGAGGGGAAAGAGTCTGAGATCTCTCCCGTATTGTATCAATAATGCGTATCTCCTTTATTCTCTTCCTCCTTCTTCCCTTGATCTACTCATACAATGTTCCTCCAACAGGAGTCACGAGAAGTTCTGTCGCTGAGGTTAGTCACTACTTCCATCAACATTCACCGAGCTAGAACAAAACTGGAAATATTTGAGTTGGATGGGATGATCACCCAATGTCTCCTTACTCTCTGCAAGGAATGGATAGCGGAATGCCATTGGTTCTGTGATCAAACGAAAGGACCAGTCAGTTTGTTTCCTTTTCTCTCCAACTCAATTCAAGTGATGAACTTGCAGATATTTGGTTTATTATTCAGTAGTGTTGTTAGATCGAATTATTCTTATTCGAGAATAATTTTCATATTTTGTTCGAGAATGAGTTTTATTCTCGAATACATTCTTCATTTTATTCTCGAATGAGCGGGCACGTACGAATCGTATTCGAGAATTCATTTGCATTTATTCTCGAATATTATTCCGAATCGAATTCGAGAATAACCATCTCATTTCCCACTCCGCACAATTCCGAGTGAAGTTGGCGCCGCTCTTCTCATGCATTGACAAAGTCACGTAATTATTCGAGAATAAAATGCAAATGAATTCTCAAATAGACCTCATTCTCGAATAATTCTTCACTTTCATTCGAGAATAGATCGGCCGATCGAATCAAAGTGGAAAATAAATTCTTCGAATATAATTTGAGGAATTTATTCAAATAAACAACACTATTATTCAGGACAACTACAAAGGATGTCTCGATTGTCTCGGATGGAGAGGAGAAGAATGCAGAGAATGTTTCGACCTGTGATTACTTCGTCCATCCTCATTTTACTTCCTAATCGATAAAGTCTTCCTCTTCTCTTTTCACACGCAACTCATCCACTAGAGGGGGTTTATCCATGGGAAGAGATGACTGAGAAGGAGAGGACAACTCACAGTCGACTCATCTATCTATGGAGGTGAGTACTTCCCTTCTTCCTCCTCTCTTAATCATCATTCTAGCAGGTAAACCATCGAACTCTCGTCTCATCCGATATGGATGTAGACAGAATAGTGAAAGAGAGTAAGAGAACGACTATTGTAGAGAACAAAGAGATTATCTACTTCAAGAGACCAAATGTGAGTTCATTCAACCTCTTCCTTCAGTCTTTCTTTCTTCTTTAAGAGACGAAGTCAATCGACTCCTCGTTGTACAGAAGTCAGTGGAAAGGACAATGACAGTGATAGAACGATCCTATCGATTAGAGAGTCAGTCATCCAGAGTGATCTCCCCCCCCCCCCTCTCCCCCCTTCTCATCGAGTATTTCAGTTCTCGTCGTCCATCCAATGAGAGTTTCAATGTAGAGAAAGAGAAGGAAGGAGGAGAGAGACTGGTCGAGAGAAGAACGAGTGATGCAAGGGAAGAGACAAGGTAAGAGACAATCAGGATCATAGATTACTTTTATTAATTTCAGTAGTCGATCTCCCACTCACCGTGTCTCTTTCCATCCTTCCACTTTCCAACCCGAACAATTCTGAAGAAACCAGGCAATGAAACATATTTAGTCCATATAATCTTTATTAGCAAATAGTAACAATCTATCACAATTTCTTTCAATGACCAATTCGATTTCTTGCAGTTGATAAAGCCCAGACATTTGATTGAAATAGACTAGATGAGGTATCGAACCAGTATGATAGTAAACAAACAATCGATAACAATCAATAGATGTGCAATAAATTATCAAAAAGACAAAATGCCCGAACAAATAGACGATTTGCAGAATTGAAAAAAATATAACAATTTTGATGTTCAAACCCGACAATCTAGTTTGAAGGCAATATTAGCAAAGGGACTGGGAAGAGGGCATTATCACACGGTAATCCATGAGTTATTATGGTTTAATATATATTCTTACAATTACTACCTACATTTAATAAAATAGACTCTAAATAGGAGGAAGAGCGGGGAAATCGACGATTCTCCAATTCTCTTTCACTTTATAAGAAGGATACAGACCGACTTTGCCCGTTCTTCTATTAGTTCCTTTAGAGAAGCCATCCCAATGATTCCCTGCGATTCCAAGGAGATCTCCCACCTCAATCAATGCTCTTCCTTCCATTATTCGACGAGAGAACTCACTTCCATATCTATCTCCCTTTCATTCTCAGCCACATGCTTCTCAATCGCCATTTGTTCATGCGCTGAATGGAATATTTAAGTGGAAGTTCTCCCCACTGAAGGGAAATAAGATCGACCTTGTTGTCCTCCGAAGTAATAAACATCATCGAGAGAATGGAATTCGTTTCCTCTCGCATTCCGTCTCACTTGAGCTAGTTCGTAACCCATTCGACAAACCTCAAAGAATGATTGGTTAGAAAGTATAAAATGGACAGTGTTAATGTTACCTGACTGGAGAAAGTGCAAACGAGATGGGAGCAATGGGAGAGTAATTGAATGTCAGTGACCACTCCAAGAAGGGAAGAATCAGTGTATCGTCTGTCCAATTGAGCTGTATTCGCATTCCCAACGTCCCCGAAGATTTCGTATGATGGATATCTACAACACACGGGTTTATAACTGTCCAATGATTGCACCAAAATGGAAAGGCAGAATGTTACTTCTCCTTGGCCTCTTTGAATACAGATGGATCATCAGTTGCAATGAAGATTCGTCTCTTCACTTCCGTCCCTTCGCGAGATTCTTCAATCTTGAAGTAAATCTGCAAGAATACAGAATTATCTTTGATCTTATTGTTGTTATTACGATGCTTTTATATTATAATAATTGTTGTGTCCCTGCCTTGTGCCCTCACACGGAATAGATGTGGTATAGTCTTTATCCACAATGGGGAAGGGGAACTACTAAATAACTAGAAGACTAAACGGGTCACGACCCGTGAGCAAAGCAAGAGCTAGACTGACTAGGAAGGGAAGGGGAGAGGAAAGGTCTAGTTGCACAATAACAACCTCGCGCTCTCTGATCAGACTAGAGAGAGAGATGCGGCAAGGGGAGAGAGAGACCGAGTGATCAGACTACACACGATCACTGGGGCGACCACACGGTCTTGTGAGTAGGGGTAACTCTACGATACAACACCTCCTCTCCAAGACTCAAGCTTGGGGAGAGTCTGAACAACAATAAAATACAATACGGTGATTAGTCCTCTCGATAGGACATCTTCGACGCATCGGCATTGATCTTCCTTGGCTGATCTCGAGTGCGAGTAGATCTTCTGACTATGCTTTTCTGGTCACTCACAGCCAGGATTGATCGAGGGAACTCGTTCCCAGTCTTTCCGTTCATCACCAATTCACTTTCCTTCCTGAGCTCCCTCTGGACGCTCTCTTTATTGATACTTTCATCTCCTTTTCTGGGATTCTTTCCCATTTCCATTCTCTCATTCGTGCTGTTCTTGCTTTCATTTGGAATTAGATGGAAGAATCTACCGATGAAATTCCTTCCCAGAATATTCAGATTCTTATTCGATATGTACACCTCTCCATAGGTTACATTTCCATCAACTTCCAATTTTAATCTGCATTTCCCCGTCAATTTCAGTCTTGTTCCATTTGCACATTGGGGAAATGCATCGTGCACGTACTTTCTCTTCGGGGCTCCAATTTGTCTCCACTTAGACTCTGAGATTACGGTAATATCGGATCCAGTATCAACCAGCATCTCGATAGGTCTTCCATTCATC
>LS593792.1:147816-160874 GCA_900490775.1 Pristionchus maxplancki
CGGTAGTTACAATAGGGTATGGTACTAGGGTAAGTTTCTATAGGACCCCCTACCCCAATTTCGCAATGACGGGGGAAGAGAGAGATGGGAAGAGGGGGGGGGGGGTGCGCAGGGGTTCCCTCTGCCCACCCCTGCGCACCCCCCCCCCTCGCCGGCGGCGTGGACACCTATGGTCACCACCATTATCAGAGAGTGACCGATGCTATTCCTATTTCAACATTATCGTTTCAGTTGACAACGACTCATCAAGATTCAACAGTGAATCAAGCTCTTTTCGCAATCGATTCGGCTCTCTCTTCTCTTAGATCTTCTCTTCGCCCCACTTCCATTCCTCCTCATATTCTAGCACTCGAGTCTGATAATCGAGCTTCTTTTCCTCTTGGCTTATGCCATTCACAATCGTAAGTGGAACCACTCTTTGTTCTCCCTTTATGGCAATGAAGAGTATTACATGAATGATGGTCAAGAGTGAAGTCAGAGTTAAAAAGGTACCCCAGAAATGATGGTCAAAATAACTCATACCTTGCGGTTTTCTGGTGAGAAATGGCATACCTTGTTGCTTTCATTGAAAAAAATGGCGAAAATAACTCATACCTCGATGTTTTTGACTCCATTTTTCGTCTAACCTTGTAATTTTTTGATACCCCCTTTCTACCCTTTTTAACTCTGAGTGAAGTACTGTCTCATCAGATACATCGCTCCTCGAGTGGCTCTTCTTGGTGACGCAGCCCATCGAGTTCATCCATTGGCAGGACAGGGAGTCAATATGGGTTGGAGGGATGTCGCCATACTCACCAAAGTACTCGAGAAAGCACACAAATCGGGAGCTGATATCGGTACGTAGCAGGGCTGCGCGGAAAATACTTTTCGGAAAATTTCGGAAAACGGAAATTTTCCGGAAAATTCGGTAAAAACGGGAAAATTCGGAAAAACGCTGTTTTGGCGATTTCAAGCCCCAACCCGTCAAAAATAGCTTTATCATTTATATTTATTTGGAAATTATGAAATATCAACTGCATTCATTAACTTTTTTTTTAGGAACGAGCATTCGTGTTTGGATCCATACAAAGCAAATTCAACTTTTGCCCGGGTCTAAATCAATTAGCGCATACTTTTCGCTCTTGAAATCATGCAATATCCTCGGAAAATCGAGTGTAATTTTTCGGAAAATGGTTAAATATTTTCGGAAAATTTTCCGACGTTAAATTTTTCCGAAAATTTCCGGCAAATCGGAAAATTCGGAAAATCGGAAAACGGAAAATGCACAGCTCTGGTACGTAGAATGTCAATTTAGATGGAAGCATGGCGATGGAAGTGGAAGCGGGAAAGTTGTTTGAACAAGGGGGGGAGGTAGTCAAACCGGAAGTGTTCATTCAGGAAGTGTGTCATCGCTCCGTCGATATGACTCAGTGGCGCAACAGTACAACGTCCCCACAATGGTAGCCATCGACTGGCTCAATAGGCTCTATCGGTCGGTTCTTCCCCTTAAATAACCGGTTTATTCATCCTTTCTTCTTCAGTACTCAATCTACTCCGATCGTGCTCGCTCGATCTCTGGGACTCTCCGCTTTCAATTCCCTTCTCCCTCTCAAGGATCTTCTTGTCCATTCACTCTCTCATCACCCGAAAGTGTAAATCATTCGACGTGTATGTACTGTAGAATGTAGTATTATCAAGCAACAGAATACAATAAAAAAATTTATCAACATGAATAAACACAAGCTGAAACAAATCATTCGGTGTATTTTCGTTGGCAGCAGTTTCATGGTTCCCCGCGCGGTGAAAGGACTTCAAAATTTACCATGTGGAGGCGTGGACGAGCTTCCCTTGACCGGTACGTGCGCGTGGGTCTGAACGAAGATAAGATGATGATGGGTTGGGCCTTCTCTAGGGAATAATTCGATTTCGCATTCAAGGAGCTTCGAGAGTTGGGTCGACTTCATGGGCACCAGAGACTACCAGACACGAGTTACTGAAATACTCCCATCTACCTCTAAATTTTTTGATTGGATTCCGTTATTATCAAGTACTATTAGGTATTCTTAATGAGACAAATAAGGAAAGCCGCGGGTACCTCTCCCAGCTAGCGTAAGTTACCACTCTTGATTCCATTGGATACAGCATGCGCGCTCTCTTCAGTCCATCCCGATATTGCCACTTCATCCATCAATCCAGTCCCGTTCTTCCTCCATCATTTTCGCGCCAGCCCATTCTCAGTCAGCCTCTTCTCGTCACTCAGTCAATACGCAAACCCTTACCACTTTAACCTGAACGAGCATATTTCCCCCCAACCCTCTCCCCATACCTTCTTCCTTCTTCCTAGTCTCCTTCCACTTTATTCCAATCCATCCAATCTCTCCAATCCACTCTTCTAGGCATAACTTGCACGGTACTGCGACAGGGCATCCATCTTGGGTAACTCGGTACGCGGGTCTTGCAACTTGCAGGGCAGCATCACCATTATCCATAACAACCACTCCTTCCACTTTACATTTACCGTATAGGCCTGAACTAGCGGGTACTCCGGGCGAATAAAGAGTAACTTAGGAAATCCATTTGAGATGCAGCTGTGATTGTGCTTGGGCCTTCGGGAAACTATTCCAAAATGTCATCGACAAATGCGCTTTAATCTTGTATAGGGCTGTTGGTAGTAGCGAAATTGAGGAATTAGATAAGTCCGCGTGAGTATAGCAGAATCTTCACTATGGGATCTTCTGTACAAAGTAGATGAATCCATTTCTTGGTAGGGTAATCCGCAATAGCATTCTGGGCTGGCCTTCTACTCTTCGACACGCAATCAACAGAGATTGAGCAACGCGTAATCATTCAGCAAAAGAGGGTAATCCACAAATCGTCAGTCCAGTAAAAATCCATTCTGTGCACAGGAGCTAGGCGATAAGAACCACGGGGCATGTTGAGATAAACGTGATAACGCGATTGAAAGTATGTCCGGATCATTTAGTTTGCGATTGAGATTTCGAGCGCCTGAACGATGATTGGCTTTATCCCACCAGCTATATCTTGGTTTGTCAGTGAAGGGTAGTGCGAGAAGAAAGGGGCGATATTGATGGTCCAATCGACGCGAAGGGGGGCAGGTCATTCCTACGATGCAGTGATGCGAGCCATTTCCTTCCTTATTGGTTTAAAACTTTTGCTGTGAATTGAGCCTGAACGGGATGACATTTTGACCCCCACCCCTCCCCCAATGATTCGATGCAACAATTGACAATTAATAATCATAGCAATGCATTCTACTCTCACGTTTCCTTTTGTGATACCATCCTCGACTTTTGACTTTTCTCATCGTCTTTTCGCTTCCATTCCAGAACACGTTCGAGTTTCACCACTGTAGAACGCCCTTGCGATTTCTGAACGGAGAACCCCTTTAAACCCTCCCCCGACAACAATAATTATGATCGAGATATTGAGAGCAATAGTTTAAGTGTGAAGAAATACAAAAAAAATACTTGCGCTACCACGCAGCAGAGGACCTTGCTAGATTGTTGTTCCAATATAATTCCAGTCCGAACAGAGATTAGACCTGCTACTGTTAAAGATGAGTTGCCTACCCTATGGGACGAATGAGATAGATTCGCATCCCCACGAAAGGTCCGGTAAAGGTTGCATGAGACAATACTGATCATGGCCTGGCAGACTTGCTAAGGGTAGAAGTGCGAGTGAGAGGGATGCTCATCGTGACGCGAAACGAGGCCAACGCGTGCTGCCAGAGGCGTTAGAGAAGACACACGGTTCCATCCAAGCTACGACACGTCAACAACCAAAGGTAGGGATCTGGAAAGCACATTAACCCCGCCCCATACTCCCCCATTTCATCATTAGGATTCTCAACACCATGTTATAAGACGGAACACCTGAATTTCTTGAAAGCCATTCCTTTAACGCAACGATAAACCTTGCACTGGTGAACAAGCCGTGAGGACCTTGGGGTAGAGCGAGATCGCACTCTTCTTGTACAGAACAACTAAAACGATGAAAAAGGTATATCCCCTCCCCTTCTACCCAAGATAAATAAAACAACCAATTGCACAATTGGGGGCAGTCAACGCACGAGGTCACAATAGGAAGAGCTGTTGAGTCTAAAACGATGTACCCTTTCATTACCCCTACCCCGGACAACAAGTCGAGAAAGGGAAAAAATAAAAATTCATACTCTTGAGATACCGAGTGCTTGTGCAGAGGAAACGGCAGACAACCGGCCAGTTGGCGCGATGCTATAACAACGAAACCCCTATTAGACCCCTTCCCCACAATTGGTAGACATGTGACTAATTGGCTGGTAAGCCGTAGTAATAAAACCTGTTACGAATGGTGGGCACAGGGGGACTGGGATGACGTGCGCAACATCGCCTGAAATAAAAATCCCATGAGCACGCGATATTTTCAAAATGAAACCCCGCGCGAGAACCAATACACTGCTGCCATTTTCATTCATAAAACCGTATTTTGCCGATCTGCGGCGAGCAGGACTTCTCGAAAAGACACGCCAGACCAGGAATCGATCCATCCAAGCGAACGATCTGAATATGTATAAACACAGCAATTTTTTAAAATATATTTATTTAATGAGATCATGACGGATTGTATATGTACAGGGATTGGGAACCCGTTGTTTGGAATGTTGGGACTAGAGTAATGAGGGTCCGGTAACTATTATGCTCACGAAACCATGACGGCGAATCGAGGCGGTGACGACAGCTTGGGCACGCTGCACACGCTCCGCGATCCTGAAAGAAAAATGATGAAATAGAGAAGGAGAGTATTTCTAAATATTGCGAAATTGTTATGGCTCACCGGAGGGCAAGCGGCCGAAGGCATCCATAAAGATGTGGTCCAAACCGAATGGGTCTTCTTCCGAGAAACGAGCGCGTTTGGAGGAAGGCTCCTGATCAGTCAGGGCCTGAACGGGGGGTTGAGAGGGTGAGGGGGTAGGGCAGTCAAGGACGTCCTTGGCAGTGCGCTTCTTGCCACGTTTACGGCGGCCAGCACGCTTTTCGCCTAGGTGCTTACAAAGAGATTGGATCATCCCAGTGTGAAGGAGCTCCAGATGAAGCCGGCGATTCTTCTGGGCAGCAAGGGCTCTTCGCTTCTTGATAGCGATAGCAAGGAGCTGAGTAGCACTCTGAGGAAGGACAGAAGGTAACTCATCGTCCTCGCTGGTGGAAGTTGAGGGGCACGACGAGATACGGGAGTACGGCATCTTCAACAGACAAGACGAATAAACGAAATCGACCGGCAAAGAGACAGAGTCACGAGCGAATGGAAAAGACACGCCCCCTCTCTCCTTATATACTGCTCACACGCGGCGCGGTCGCGTCGCCGGAAGCCCTCTCTCGATTTCACACGCTCTCTCGCTTTTTCTCTCACAACCGCGCCGCGTGACCGCAACGCTAGATTTTCGAAAATTGACAAATTCTCTAGAATTTCGAAAAGATAACAACCACGATTTACACAGTCGCTAATTATCGAACAACCACACATAATGAACCAAGAAAATATTAACTTAATCTAGAATTCACAAGGCATTGAGCATAAATGTTTTTCGTATTGCGTCTCTCTCTCTCGCCCGTCTCTCTATCACTGCGCTCTCCACAAGAGAGAACAATTTTCGTCACGAGTCTCCCTGTTTTCGAAAACCTTATCGACTGGAGAGCCGAGCTGATGCATTTAGGGACCGAAAACGAAACTATTCAAGAGCACATTCGAAGTATCTAAATTAGACAGATCCTATGCGACAGGCCATGTCGCCATATTACGACAAATCGAGAATAAAACAAGAAAGAGTTGAGAGCACTCATCCGGAACCCGGAAGGACAGAACGCGGAAATGAACCACTCCGAGCATTTTCGAAATTGCGAAATTCGAAAAGAAACTTCCACGGCAATTTTTTTTCCGACACCCCCCCATTTTTCATCGTCCTCGGCTACCGTAATATTTAGGCACACCACCCTGTTTGCACCGCGCATCCCTGATCCCTGAATTCTGTATTTTTTTACTGTAATTTTTAAATTTTCAGGTTACGGTTTTCGATAAACGTTATTGATTGTGTATTTTAAAATGTTCTAATTCCGGTATCTCGCTTTTTTTCTTATTTTTGTTATTTGGTAGCATTCACATACATGCTTACAGATAGTTTAACACATCATTTGATTAACTTGAATGGACAATCGGAAGACTAAACAGTATTTTTTTAAAGAGAACTATTAAAACCATGCTAGTGATCTCTAAACAGATAAGCTAAGCGCAAAATGTTGCAAAAAATTAAAACTGGTATAAAACTTTGATCGAGGCACAGCATTACAAAAAAGAGCCGTAACCGCGAAAAGGGAAGTTTTCCGTCGGCGCTAAACGTTACAAGTCAACTTTCCTATGTTTAGCAGGGGGCGTGGCAAGGACGATGAATTTGACGGGGTGTCGGGAAAAAAATTGCCGTGACTTCTAGAAGAAATACAGTATTCACAAGCTAGAGTTAGGTCACACCATGTGTTCCTTCTTATTTAGTATTTTAGAATAATAGCAATACAGTCAAAGGAATAATTATGGATTCCCTGACATACGAACAATGAGTCGCAACTTGCGACTCGCAAGTGGAAAAAAAGTCCCAATGAATTCATATGAAATCTTAATCTTTGTCAATACGTTGTACCTCAAAACGAAATGAATACGGTATTTGCAAATAACAGACATTGATCGGTTCTAGATAGTTTTCATTTGTTTTGATTGTGGTTTGTTTCGTCTATTTAATTAACATGTTAATCTAATCTAGTATTCAGGTTATCGAATGTTACTTTAAATAATCTTACAATGTCTTCCGACTGGATTCATTGCAATTCCTGTCTGTCTACGCCAGCTCAGAATATACAGTTCACATTCTCCTCATGTGGTCACATAGTGTGCAAAAAATGTCTGTCAAGTGAGCATGATCTTATATTTTGGCTGTTTATTATCTAAACTCGTCGCAGAGGTGCCAAATGTGACATCATGCCCATATTGTAAGAAGAACGCCAAGTTCATGGAAATTAATCGGGCTCTGAAACCGGAGATGCAGATGTTTTTCCGTAATCCCCGAGATTTGGCTAATGAATATATGAAGAATCTTTCGAGTGTTCTTGATTTCCAGGTATCTTTATTTCTAGGTACCATACGAACATGTTGGTATACATGTAATGTCTAGGCCTAGGTGGGAATCATTCGGAATCTGTGCGGAGAATCAATCAATCGCGTGCATGGGTGGGGGGGGGGGCTATCTATCAAAGTTTACCACCTCAAACTGTATACAAGCTGGCACCTAATAGGTATCCGACGGACAGGGCGTTTTGCACATTCTATGAAATACATACAGATGATGAGTTACTGAATTTATATCGAATAGGATAATTGTGCTATTTGGCCGTTTTCAGTTTATAATGTTTACTTATATAATGGCTGCATAGGCTTCGTTTGCTAAGTCTTTGTCTTGGCGCTTAGTCTTGGCCTCTCAACCCACGGGTTCTAAGCCCTGGTGCTGGTCCGGTGAACTATAGAAGTGCCGATAAGTTATGCAAGATTTGTAGCACTCAGTTTGTGTGTTATTGCTAATCATTCCCTCGTTCGCAGGAAAAAATTATCTAAAAAAATAGAGAAATATAATAGCCTCACCACAAAACATGCGTCAATTAGAAAGTTTTTAGTAGGTTACTTACGAATCGGCTAAAGACTAAGCAGCAGCCGATCACCCCCGAATTCGGCGTACGTGAACTGCTGCGATACTCGCCGTTTCGCTGTTCGTTCCTTTTGCAAGGACAGACGAATGCATTCAGTAGTTCAAATATAGCATTAATTCTGATTGCAGAGTTAAAAAGGGTAGCCAAGATTTCATGGCCGAGTGGTCTAAGGCGCACACAAGGTATGATATCCTACCACCAGCTAACTTCTTTGGCAACCTTTGCCGATTTTTTTCCAAACACTTTCTGAACTCCTAACATCTTGGCAAAGCTCGGCAAAAGTGTTTGCAAGGGGCGGGATTCGAACCACCCCCCTCATGATCATACCTTGTGCGCGCCTTAGACCACTAGACCACGGCTCCATACCTTATGTCGAGGGTACCTTTTTAACTCTGGCTGATTGTTTTGTTGCTCATTAACTTTGAAATAGTTCATTTTAACTTTCTCTCAAATATTCTCTTTAAGAAAGTAAAAATGCTGCCAATGAACCACCAACTCATGTTTCACTAAAAATACAACTAGAAAATGCGAAACCAGCCTAGAAAATAAGGGGCTGGCTAAACGATTACGAGGTTAGCGATTCGATACAGGGTCGGGGAGGGTAGCGCACCGCTACCCTCATTACGCACAGCTACGATTGGCGGGCGCCGATAAACGTGTGCAACTCACCTGTAGATTCGACCCCATCTCGGGGCAAGGGATTTGTCCTATTTTTTTGTCGGTGCGGGATTTGTTTTGGAAATTACTGGGAGTAGCCTGGTCAATTTTCAGAGGTATTCGATTTGAATTCGCCGAAAGAATACTGATTTTGTGAACTTTACCGATTTTTAGGGGCCTAAAGTGACCAAAATCGAGAGGAGGCTAATTCCCTGTATGTCTTACATCTTAGGTATGTTCAGACGAAACGTAGAGCGGGTTCTAATTAAGAAGCGATTTCCATCGGGAAGTGGTGCGACAAAAGAGAGCTGAGCTATGTCCGTTCCCGTGGGTGCTAGGTCGGATGAGAACCGGAAGTAGGCGAGAGACAACTGTTATGTCAGAGACGATATTGCGAAATAGTTCTCATCCGACCTAGCGCCTTCCCGTGGGACCCAATGATGTGGCAAGGCGGGCTGACGCGGCGCGCTGTTTCAAAGTTTACAAAATCACGAATCTATCGGGGAATTCAAATCGAATACCTCTGAAAATTGACCAGGATTTCGGGTGAGTCAAGGCGCACTCAATCGTAGCGCTGCGTAATGAGGTAGCGATTCGCTACCTTCCCCTCCCCTCGTAGCGATTCGCTACCTTCCCATCCCCTCGTAGCGATTCGCTACCCTCTCCCGCCTCGGTAGCGATTCGTTAACCCCGTTTGGCCAACTCTACTAGAAAACACGAACGAACAGGCCCTAGTTGTTGCGAAATACGTCAGCAAAACACGTAAGCAAGAAAGCGGGACATTAAAACGTGCAAAACCCCCGTCCGTCAGATACATGCTCCTCAAACTGGTTTCAAGACACATTCATTTATTAAAAAAACATTTCGGTCACTAAACCTCATAAAAGCTCAGTGTGTTTTACTGTACAGAGTGCAACATTTCGATTTCGATTTCGTACTATGCGCATCGATTGAATTTTATTACTATTCTCCATGTAGCATGGACATCGATCTCGATTTGCTCGTGCTCAACAGGAGAAGAACAACAAGATGATGAAATTCGCAACTGCGGCACAAGGAGAAATCAAGAAACGAATCGATTCTGAGAAGTTAGTCTAAAATGATATGAAAAAAGGGTTGGAAATTTCCTTTTTTTTTACCTTTTATATTGCTAACAAGGAAATGTTTAATCCACTTATTTTATAATCGAGATAATGTGACGGATATGAGGCCGTTTGCGTTAGGATCAACTAGGGTTGCAGGTTCTATATCGGTATCGGTATTGCCGCACCCTCTTCCCTCCCCCCCCCCCCCTCTATCGTAATACCGCGAGAGACACGCAAGTATGCCAGAGGGTGCGGGATTGGTGCGGGATTTGAGAAACCTCTTCCCATCCTCTTGTTCCCTCTTGTTAACTCGCGATCAAGGAGACTCTCTCCGTTCCCACACTCTCTCCTCACTTGGGCTGTGCCGATCAAGGGAAGAGGAGAAGAGAGGGGAGCGAGAAGGGATGGGCATCTCAAATCTCGCACCAATCCCGCAGAGAGTGCGGGATCCCGCACCCTCTGGCATAGTTGCGTGTAAAAAAACTCTCTATCAAAAGTTACAGGTTTTGAAAAAAAGCCTCGGCCATTCTGTGAAAATGATAACTTTTATCTTTCATAACTTTTGGTAGATAGGTTTTCAGGAAAAGGTTCAATATTAGAAAAATATTACAAAATGAGCTTCATATCGAGGGTGATCAGAATATTTTATTTTTCGACTTTTCACTAAAATCGATTAAAAATAACTTTAGGCACATGTAGCGAGGGCAGCGGCTGTCGGAGTGAGGTAACGTGGTGTGATTTTAGAAATTGCTACTTTCTTTCATTACACCCGATGCACCGCTTTACACTACGTTTTTTGGCTTGTGAATTATCGACTTTTTTGACCGTTAAACGTATAAATATGTATTTTTTTAAACATCCTGACACATATACCTCTCTTACCTGTCGCCCACATCACTTATCGCGCCCTGAAATCGTTAATAGACGTAAATATCGCTGCCTTATTTTTTTCGCATTTCGTCTGCTAAAGTTTTCGAACCTCCTGGTTATATTTCTGGAGATCTCTTCTCTAAACCGGGTTTAAATCACTTGCCACACTCCCCGCAGTACGCCCATGCCTTGCATTTCACGTGAATTTATTTCGGAGCCGACTTATCATCCTTGGAAGTTGTCTGATTGAGGACATTTCGCGTTTTTTTGTCTTTCATCGCGCCTCCTGGTTTTATTTCCGGAGATCTCTTCTCTAAACCGGGTTGAAATCAGTTGCCGCACTCCCCGCAGTACGCCCATACCTCGCGTTGCACGTGAATTTATTTCGGAGCTGACTTATCTTTATTTGAATAGGTCGAGGGAGGATGCATGGGAGTACAGACTGGGTCGAGGGAAAAATATTTAATCAATCTTCTCAGGCCTCAGCGACACTTCACATGAATTATTAATACTTGAGAACCCATAAAAATAAAAATAAAAACAAAAACAACTAATAACAACTAATTGAAATTTTTGAATTATAAGTGTGACCCAGCACAACACCCATCACTAACAACTTGAGTACGGTATAGTGGCGTTTCGCATGTTGTTTTTACAAGTTGCTGTAGTTTGTTGTCGTGCACTATTTTTGAGATTTTATTTGCAAAATTTGATTCAGCACTCTCGATTGCATAGGTGGAATATAGCAAACGATTTATTGGTCGCTTTTGAAAAACAGCCGCTGCCCTCGCTAGGCACATGAAAAAAGTCACCCAATATCGCAAAATGATCTGGGGAGTATGCTCTTTCTACTCAAGAGATTTTAGCGCACACACTTTTTCCCTTTAATTTTTCAATTTTTTCTCTTACACCAAAATGTTTTCATCACTAGCAACCTTCGGCTGCTACGTTCTTCGCCGGGTTGCGTGCAGTGGTTAAAATGCACTCGGTTGCGTTGCACATTGACATCTTCCCTTGTAAAAGGCTCGTGAGGCCTCACGAGCCTTTCACAAGCGCATCACAGGCTTCGCGTGTTTTGGCGTGCTCTCCACATGTAATTTCGACTCCCCCTTTGCTTTTTACTCCCATGGAAAGGGCTCATAAATCCTCGAGCGATCCGTTGCGAAATGTTGAATTCGGAGCAATAACTTTTGGTAGCAATTAGGAGGTTACATCACTCAAAACAGCACGCCCGCACGTCAAAAAATGTAAAAACGTGTTTTCCCATTGCGAAATATTGATATCGGAGCAATCGGCAACTTTTGGTAACAATTAGGAGGTTCTCTGGTATTTGCTGACTAGTTGTCAACTAGTTGACTGACTAGTTGCTGGGCAGTAGCGAAACTACTAGTCAGGGAGCTAGTTACCTACTAGTTGTAAACAACTAGTTTACTACTATTCAGGGAACTAGTTAACTACTAGTCAGCGCACTAGTCAACTACTAGCTGGGAATTAGGCTCCGTCCTCTTTCATCTTTCTTTTTATTGATATGAGCATGACTCATACAGTAACCGACCCGAACGTGGAATATCCACGTACGTTAGTCACATCCAAAAGGCGATGTCGAGGATCGCAGTGAAGTACAGTCACGTACTAGTCAGCCAGAAGAGGGCGGTTGGAAGGGACCTTGTAGGCTATGCGCGTGCTAGTCACGACGGGTAAGGTTCCTAGTTAACTACTAGTCAGGGAACTAACCAGCAACTAGTTGTTTTCAACTAGTTAACTACTAGTCAGGGAACTAGTCAACTACTAGTTTGCGCCGACTCCGCCCACCCACACTAGTTTACAACTAGTCAGGAAATACCAGAGTTACTGCGCACAAAACAGCATGCGCGCACTTCAAAACGTGTATAAACGCGTTTCCCCATTGCGAAATATTGATATCGGAGCAATCAGCAACTTTTAGAAACAATAGGGAGGTTAATACACTCTAAACTCCATGCGCGCACACGTCAACACGGGTAATTTCGTATGTATTTCGTCATATTGCGTAGTGGTGATGAAATAGTTATTGATTACTCTTTGCCTCGCCGTGGGGGTTTGATCAAGCCTGCTCATGAAACCATCTCAAAATTGGTATTTCGGGAAATTTCAGAAAATTGATACCCGTTCACAGCTTCCGGAGCATCCGGTTTTGTCCAAAACAATTAAAAAAGGCTAATTTAAAACGCGGTCCGCCTAAGAACGTTGAAATCGGGAGGGGAAGTGGCACACCAGCTCAAAATGGTCTCCGGAGGATTAAACTTGGTGGTTAGACTCCCTAGGGGTGGGATACACTTCAGCCAAAAATTTGACCCCAAAAGTTGATCTTTGATCTTTGAGATCGAAAATTTTCATCCTGATTTTACCCCCACAAACTATATACCGTTCGATAGAGCATCAAAAGTTATGCCTAGGCCCCAATTTTCAAAGGTTGTGAACTTCAACTTTTCGAGAAAACCGAGAAAATGTCGAAAAATAACGAATTAATTTTTTGTCAAAAAAAAAAACTCACAATGTTCCTACGATTTGCACCTCCTGGAAAATTGATATTATATGTAAAAATGTATGAGGAATTTATAAAAAAATACCTCGAGGTGGTTAGACATGCCCGGACATGACTTTTTCTCGAAAATCTAGCACGCAATCGTCGACGCAGGTTCGAATCCGCCTCCCTACATCAATCTTTTGCCAGCCTTTTTCATGC
>LS593792.1:242212-256809 GCA_900490775.1 Pristionchus maxplancki
GGGGGGGGGGGGGGGGGGGGGGGGGGGGGGGGGGGGGGGACTTCCCCATGGATGACTACATGTCAATATGGGATCAAACCTCTCTCACCGCAGTCAAATAAGCGTGAAATCAGGAGGTTTCTTCCCTCTCAGTCACATCTCCTCCATTTCCCTCTCCTTCCCCTTCTAGATGAATCGAGTTCAAAAGAAGGGGAGGAAGTGGGAGACAAAGGAGGACTAAGGAGAGGGATCCTCGTCCATTCTTCTCCATTCCATGTCCTCCTCCACTATTCGCCACTCTCACTAATTCCATTCCAGTCTATACAGATAGAATAAAGACTGAAGGAAGAGAAACAACTGACTAAGAATACACCCTCTCTTACTATATTATACACAATCGCCGCTCTAAATGGACGCAGGAGTAGTCATTCGAGCAACACCAAATTGACATGTGAACTTCTCCCAGTGAATGGTCTAACCACCCGATATTTCGCTGTGTGCACTTATCAAAGAGTTGGGAGAACTTCATCTCGATCCATTCAGTGTCCAAATTGAATGACTACGAGGGAAGTCTCATCTCTCCACCAACTTCTCCCTCATCCAACACAGAGATCACATAAGAAAGAGCACGAACCACCCATAATTCGACTTCAATTCACAGCACTAAATCGAACACTTGCTAATGAGTATTTGAATAGACGAGAATGAAGTAGACTGACCTCTTCTCTCCGTTGTTCCTCTCCCTCTCCTCTCTCTTCTCGCTCCTCTTCACTTCCATCTCTACTCTCAGTGGAAGTTCCATTCGAAGATGCAGCGGGAGAAGGAAGACCTGCAGCTGCTGCAGCTTCCCCTGGTGCAGCTGTAGTCGATGCAGCAGCTGCAGCAGGAGTAGCAGCAGGAGGAGGAGGGGCGAAGGAAGTAGGAGGCACCATGGAGACATACTGTTGCATCTGGAATGAACTACTTCCTTCCGGGTCTTCCCCATAACAATCATTAAAACACGAGAGCATCACTCTTCCTCTCTTACGAGTCCTCATTGTTTTCTCAGTTAACTCCCACTCGATTGATTACTTTCGATCAACACCATTCAGTAGAAAGAAGAAAGAGGGGGGGGCAAGATAGAGGGATGGAATTTCATCCTATCGATATACAAGTGCATTTCTTACACACGATGACTGACGTTTTGAGAAAGAGTTTTGATCAACGATGTCTTAACGGGTCTTACTATATGCAAATGTACTAGTCATTCCCCCCTCTCTCCCTTCTTTCTTCTCTCTTACCTGCATGACTGCTGCATCCAACAGGACGGAGATATCTCCAAGTACTCGAATCCTCGCTTCAAGAGCCGCCCTCGTATTACCCTCCAATACTCTCAATTCATCCTCCGAGAGACCAGCAGTGGAAGGAGGAGGAGGAGGGGGGATAGGGGGAGGGGGAGGAATCAATCCCATCATTCCACCCATTCCTGCAATTTATTATTCCATCGAATAGTACTCATATCTATAATGGCATTGCTCAATTATAAATAAAGTGAACCAACCAGGAATATGGGGGAATCCATGAAGTGGGGGATAGAAGGGAGGCATAGCAGGAGTAGGCCCCCCTCCAGCAGCATTGGGAGTACCATTTGGAGCTGGTTGAGGGACTGGTTGAGGAGGAGGAGGACCAAAGGGATGAGCGAGAAGCGGGAAGAAATTGGGAGGGAAGGGAGGAGGATGAGGACCACCTCCACCACCTGCTGAAGAGAGAGGAGGGGATATGAGGGAGGGGGGGGGTACTCACCAGGAGGGGGAGCTGCAGCCTGAGCAGCAGCTCTCACTGCAGCAGCCACATTGGCTGGACGACGAGGAGAGAGAATATCCGTGCGACAGGTAGGACATGTCTGTTGACGCTGAAGAGAGAGAGAGATGATTAGTGGTGATTATGAAGTGGATAGGAGAATGGCATCGATACCTGGAACCAACTTCTGAGACAATGAGCATGGAATACGTGAGAGCAAGGAAGTCTCTTCGGTGACGATTGTACTGTCATCTCTTCTCTGCAATTTCAACCCAATCAGTCTTTTTTTTCAGAAATAAAATATTCGCACTCTCGAATAAGTACTAATTAGTGCAAAAGCATGATTGAGTACCTGCAGATGATGCAAGTGGCATCGATCTGTGACAATTCCGCCTCACTCACAACCGGGAATCGACTGAAATCCAATATTAACCACGGATGCTTTAGCGGAACAAATTAAGCACTATCGTCTATACACAATGTCCGTTTCACAAGTTTCCGCAGAGGCATAATTATGATGTTGAACAAAAGAGTGTGCAGAGAAAAT
This sequence comes from Pristionchus maxplancki, assembly GCA_900490775.1. NCBI lineage: Eukaryota > Metazoa > Nematoda > Chromadorea > Rhabditida > Neodiplogasteridae > Pristionchus > Pristionchus maxplancki. The sequence continues at coordinate 244,518 of LS593792.1, forward strand.
GTGTAGTTTGTGTGGTTGCTACCTTCGCCTCGGTCAAAGGAAACTCACTTGTTCATTGCATGGACTGCCCTTCTAGACAGAATGACATCATTGAGAGCCTTGTGGAAGGATCGAAGAGAGAGATAGAAAGGACGGATTGAGAAGAGAGGAAGAGTGTGCACTTTCATCATTAGAACAACGAAGATGAAATAGAGAATGCATCGAATCAGATCTGAACAAGGGGTTGCAACATATATATTATCTATTATTCGGAATAAAATAGAATAAGAGTGAAGACTAACTAATGAATAGTTCAGCATGGAGTAGATAGAGACTCTTCGCTTCCCATGGAGTGGCAGATCTCAGATCATACATGTGAAGGAGATATTTGATTACCACTTGAAGAACCATTGTCAACATGATAGCATATCTGTAATGAGGGAAATTAACTTGATATCTCCAATTCATTGAATGGATAGTTCCAATTTTTTTTTAGATGTGTCCTCACTCGAATCCGAATACAACTTGTGCAGAGGCTCCCTTGTTGAGAGTGACGAAGTACGCGTGAGAGACGAAGAAGGAGTCAATCGCAGCCAGACAAGCAGCGATTGCTGAAGAGAGAGAGAGAGAGCAATAGAGAGAGGGGGGGGCTCATTTGAATACCATCTCCACTCACAAAAACCGATGGAACAACAAGGAATACTCGATTGACTTACATAGCATTCTGAAGTGGAATTTGAGAGTGATGACGGGAGATCTCTCCATTAGATCCACTCTGTCATCAGCCAACCAATGCAGAGATTTGATGAAGAGGAGCAGTACGAATTGCATGACGAAACTGAAAGTGAACGAGGTCCTTCTATGACATTCCCATGTCCTTTCCAATTGTTTCCAATTGAATTTTCTTATACGGTATCTATAAATTGATAAGGTCGTGAAAAGTGACAAACAATGGGGAGAAGTCATCTCGGAAGACAGTGAATGCGAGACAAGTCTCCATGACTGCATGCCATGCTCGTTCTGAGAGATGCTGCAATGGGGAATTAATAGCTGAGGGGGGGGGGTGAGGATGCACTCACTTCGCTCTCAGATGCTCGCAGCTCACCGAAGAAAATCTTGCGAACGAGTTGGAACATGAGATAGACGACGACTAGAGCTTGCACGTACATCACCTCAAATGAAGAAGATCTAATCAAGAGGATGAATTGAGATAGTGATGAGAAGAGAGACGACTGACTGCAAGACTAGCATTGCTCTTCGTGAGATAGACCATTGTGGGATAGAACTGCTTGTTGATGAGATAGGCATTCGTCACCGTGGCTGCAGTGGCCACTCCACTCCCAACGATGACGAACCCCTGAGACAGAGGACGCATCGACGGAATCTGAAGGAATAGATGATAGAGAGGGGGGGGGGGGCAGAGCGAGGTAGTTAGAGAGGCGGATCAACCTCTTGATTGAGTCATAGGAAGGAAGGAGATGTGACTTGGCAATACTTTATCATTTTCAGTTTTATCTCTATTCATCATCGATCGAATGTGCACAAATGAGAAGAATTCACATGAGCTCATATAGTTACTTTACAATTACAATCACAGCAGTCGAATATTAAATACAAATAGTCTCTATCACCATCATCTATATGCAGAGTAATCGAAAAAAAGATAGGAATGAAAATGGAATATAAAATATAATGGAAGATACAGAGACAATCTACTCGGAGGGGAATGGAACAGATATGGATATAACACTCATTAAGAGAATCGAAACCATTGCATCTATGATTTGAGAAAAGGCAGAGTCTAGCGAATCACCGAGTTAGAAAACAAATATAGACAGAATGAATAAGTTAGAAAGAGGCAAGAAACCGAAAAGGGTCGTATAATTATGTGAGGAAGAGAACGAAGACAATAAAGAAAACGATGAGAACTCCGAAGACCTGCAATATTATTCACAATATTCTCCATTAAAAAGTCATAATAAATAATATCTCACCTTGATCATGAGCCATCTATTCTGAGAGATGGAATGGAAGTACTTCACCAACTCGGAATGAGCTGAGTCCACGTTCAGTGATGTCTCTTCCACATTCGAATCGATTCTAAAGACAAAATAATATCAACCAACAATCAAGTAACACTGTACAACACACGTTGCTCTTCCTCATGTGATTCAGCAATTAGTCAAATGAATTGAATGGAAGTTCCACTTACCTCATTATACTTTCTCCCTGTTCTGCTACTAGATGTGCCAATTGTGAGAATATCTGTCCCAATTCGGAGATGGAAGACTCGATTGTCTCCATTGCACCTGATCTAGATTGAGCATATGCCAATGAGTCGTCATGAAGAGCAATCTGAATAAAATTTATCAATGATTATCGCATTCACATTATTGAGCGTCTTCTATTTCTGGACGTTCAATATTGAAAAGAAAGAACCTGTGATTGAGCATTGAAATGTCCCATATCAATGGCAACGGCCTCTCCACTCGATTGATTGTCCTGATCAAGAAGTCGACTGCGAACTGAAGAGAGACAATCAAAAAGAAATGGAAGAATCAACCCAGAGGAAATTATTAATGATATCGATTAGATGTGGACATACCATTACTGGAACTGCTTGACGACGGGAGTCCCATGGGCGCGAGGTCAGCCTCAATTATAAAACCGCCATCCCATTATTAGTTTCAAAAACATAAATCATATGACAATTGTCCCGTCGTCTATCTCTAACCACAGTACATAGATTATCTATCATTAAATGTGAGGGTCAATACCTGGGAGGATAATTTGTCCCTTCTAATCTTCTGCTCTCTCAGATTCTCCGTTCGCAGTTCGAGCATCGACTGAAATCCAAACATTTCCATTACTATGATTAAAAGGAACGTTGGGAATAATTTAAGAGGAAATGTTTTCTGTGAGGATTTTTTAACAAGAACTTGAATGAAACTAACTTGAAAGTCCTTTCCAGCATTCGCCAGTTTGCTTTGCAAGCAAACGACCACGGAGTTGGTATGATCCTGAAATAGATTGGTACTGAAAGATCAATCGAGAGTACTTGATCAACAAACGAAAAAATAATCAAAAGAAGGGGGAAATATATATTACCATAACTTGCGAGTGAGCTCCTCCTTTCGAGAAAACTTGAAGATTGGCAATCTGCTTGTTCAGATTTGTCATGTCCTTAAAAAAGAAATTGGTGATCACCGATTAGGCAGAGGTGCTTAATTGTACCTCCTTGATGATTCGAGACAAATTCTCCACTTCTGATCTATCCTCGAACACCGATTTCCTCTTCGTCAGTTCCGCCAATTTCTCCATCTTGGCGCATGTTTGAGATAGATCTCTTCCGATTTTCCTGAAAAGTCAACGCTATCCATAACTGATTTGTTTTGCTGAATACATTTCACGAATGGGCGGAGCTTCAATAGCACACGTGTCATATGCAATACAAAAGAAATTAAAAGAACGAACTTGGCAATTTGATTGAACTGTATCGATTGGTTGAGTGTCTCTTTATTACTCGGCTGAGGAGCGAATGAGTTTCGACTCTGAAAAGGCAACGGGTATGTTTACAGTGAAATTGTGCGAGCCATGACTTTAAAAATATAAATACCAATTTCATCGCACGCCAAAAATTGTACCGATAGGAAAACTAACCACGATGGCCTTTGCCGTCACATGGAATTCAGATGTACGATCCCTGCAAGGCATTGCGAATGGAACCTCGAGAAATACCGGTGCTGAAATTGGGATTCAATTAAATTATGGAAATTGCATGAGCTCGATTCCGTGGAAGAAAAACTATCAAATCGTCAAATCAAATAAGATTTAATACTATACAGAGAAAAGGGGAACCTGGAGGGGTAGTGAAAGCTGACTGTTCTTCTTGTTGAGGGTAAAAGGACGACGGGATCGAAGAAAAAGTTTCCTCAATAGGCAGAGTGAATCGGGCAGAGATTACATCTCCGTCGTCCGTTCAGAATGAAAGTGAAACGTGGCTAACACACGAGGTACAAAAAACTTACTTGAGCTGAGGACCAGAGCGACGAGGGATTGGCTGATAAAACTCGTTGGAAAGCTGACCGGTGGTCCTTGTCTTCTTCTTGATCGATCGATATGCCAACGTTCGAACTGTATTCACCTAGTGGAGTTGTCTCTCTGTTTCTACGACGAGGTCTAAGAAGAGGATCCGTCATCCGACATACGAGCGAGAATCTGAAGGGCATAATAGTGATTATCACCAAATATGAGTGCGAATTGATGGCCGTGAAAAGTATAGACGAATAATAAATAAATAAAACACAGCAAACAATCAGTTATCCCCCTCGGCAATAACCGGAGCCCCTTCGAACAGTGACGTCATAGCATGTGAAATTACACGCAAAAGGGTTTTCGTAAAAGCCGGAACAGTCCCAAAAATAATTTACAACGATATTTTTAATTCTCGTTTTAAGTAAATTGCATTCCATACTTGAATATCTTATTTTTAATATCTCATCGTACCATTATGGACTCGAATTCACTAAAGATATTTCAATACCGTAGTAAACACACAACGTGTCCGTCGGGCTTCCGTGTACTCAGCTGCTTCAATACCTCTATTTCTTGTTAACTTCGTGTAGGAGCATGGTTTTTATTGATCAACTCGAGTAACTATTCAGGGGCATGCTGACCTGGGCCGTCGTGCTTGTTGTCGGGTCTGTGACCGCCCAACAACAACACCAACAACATCAGCAACCAGTTGGCGCCCAAGAGGTTTACAAACGTTGCCATATTTTATTATTGTGACGCTGGTTGGTTTCAAGCAGAATGTCACTTGTTATCTACATTTCGATAAATACTCACTTGTCCACCTCGAAAAATGCGGATACGAAATTAAATGCTTTTTCAGGTTCCTCCTGCTCAACATGCTCAACATTTTGGAGGAGATGCAGCTCATGATTCTGCCCATATCAAAGAGCATCTCGATGGAAAGGTATTTGATTGGTTGAGTATGTATAATATTTAGTTCAAATCAAAGTGACCTGATTGTCTGTGTCAAAATATATGCATATATGCATTTACCCGGTTGATTTTTACATGATTTGACGATTCTGTTGTTTGCCACATTTCATTGTTTTTTTCCAGATTGATCCTACTGCTAACATGACTCCTGAGCAGCTGCAGTTCCACTACTTCAATATGCACGATCTGGACAAAAATGGAAGGCTGGATGGAATCGAGCTGATCAAGGCAATCACCCATTTTCACAATGGTTAGATAATACTTTATCATTATCATTCTTACTCAGTTCATGACTCGATAGCCACAATTCCGAGCTTTATTTAACTCCTTTTTTACTCCTTTTAAACATTTAACTCCTTAACCCTTAAATAAAGTTCCTAAAGTATTTTTAAAATATATAGTTTTTACAGAGAACCCTGCTCCCGGTCATGATGGACAGATGCCCCCTCTCCCATCCGAAGTCAGTTAATACCTTCTTGAAGATCTTGATCATCTGTATAGAGTGATCTGATGATTTGACTCATATTATATTACATATAGGAACTTTGAACATTCTGAACAGTCAAAAAAATGAATTCTTTTAAGGTGGAACTCGAGCAGATGATTGACTCCATTCTTCGAGACGATGATTTCAACGGAGACGGATTTATCGATTACGGTGAATTCCTGAAGGCACAGAAAGTTCGAGAGGATCAGGCGAGAGCCCATCAGGCATCTATGGCTGCAGGAGGACAACAAAACCCTCCTCATTAGAGATATATCGAAGAATCGAATAGATAAGATACTCCTTTGAGGAGTACCATAGACTAATCATACTCGCATAGGATATGTCCATATACTCACTGCTATGCGCGATTTCATCCTATTTATAATGTTGTTTTTTTTAACTTATCGAGAGATGTGCATAATATATGCGAAGGCTGTGATATAACGAGTGTCTTACTTCCTTTATCATAATTTTTCTACCTTTAGGGTTCGCTCCAAATATGCATAATTTTTTAGTCTATTCTCAATTGTATTTTGTTGGTATGGCCTCTCTGTACACATCACGGATTGCAGCAAGGTTGCGTATGGAGTCATTCGTGGCCCTTTGGTGATTGTTTCCCTTTGATCTATTGTGCACTTACTCTGTAACAATTACTTTGATGATGCATAGAGATCTGTTGTGATTTCCACTACTTCAACGATATCTTTCCAATCTCATTTCAATTGTAATGAATTTATGCGTCGAGAGACTATCGATGAAGTGATGAGATTCGAGAAGATTGAATTGTACATACATGGTGTGCACAGGAGGGCAGATTCAGGGGGAGGAATCATCATTTCTCTCCTTCTCTTCCTTTCTCTCCGTCCCTCATTCCACTCGTTATCATTCCTACAATGCTCTCGTCACTATTCTTCTCTCTTCTAGCCACCACGTGTAAGTCCTGTCTCTCATACTCTCTCCTCTTGATCTACCACCACTCAAAATAGAGAGGAACGGCTATTTTTGTCAAGGATTTTTTCCTATTCGATCGCAATTTATTTCATTTAAATTTATTTTTCATTTTCTCGTATAAACGCGTCCTCCAGATGTTTCATGCACTCAACAACCAAATCATCAATTTGGAATTCATACGGAAGTTCACGATGAAGCGTTAGTTACATTATCATTACATCTATTCTTCGATATTTTCATTTGTTGTCAACGCTGAAGTTTGTATACGTGTCTTATCGGAATCTTTCATACAATCATCAATTCCGAATATTGGACTTACAACCTTGCAGCCACATCAAACAGCATTTGGAAGACAAGATAGACATCTCTCAGATGACAGACGAACAACAGAAGTGAGCCCCCCCCCCCTCCCTTCTCTTTCCGACCGATAGCCCCTCTCCCTCAGATTCTACTACTTCTCCATGCACGATCTCAACAAAGACAATATGATTGATGGAATCGAGATAATGAAGGCTCTAGCCCACGATCACGAAAGTGGAAAGTCAGGTATCGATCATTTCGTTGACCCATCCACATCATTCTTAGGACCCGGAGTGGCCGTAAACGATGAAGAAGGAATGATCAAGATGATTGACATTGTACTCAACGTAAGCCAATCAATATTCCCCTCCTTTCACCATCCAACGAATCAATTCCTTCTAGGACTCGGATTATAATGGAGATGGGTTCATCGACTACGCAGAGTACATCAAAAAACAGAAGGACCAGGACAAGAAATGAACTTTGATCTCTCAACTCGGCGAGTACCCAATAATAATATTGTTTATTTTGCTAGCAATATATAAATATACAATTTGTATCACACTTATCTACAAATTTCTATGAGCATGTTGATCACCAAATTTCTTTTGAATCTTGGCCATTCTCATCTCATCCAAAACAGCGGAAACTCTTTTGATTGTTCGGGGATTCAACAATTTAGCCTCAATTCATGCATATTAATACCATCTCGAATGATAATATTGAATACCTCTAATCTTTCTCTCACTGCTTTTCCACTTCGATCGTTCCTTTCCTTCTTCTTTTTCTTATCCTTTTTAGTCTCCTTTCCTCGAAGACTTCGACCGATTTGAGCTTCCACATCCTGATAATGATAATAGTTTAAAAATAGTCTTTATTCTATTAGGATATTTATGAGTAAATGATATCTAATCATAATAGAGAAAGGTTTATGAGAACCCTTTTTAAAGGTGCCCATTTTTGACGTTTTTTTCATAAACATAGCCAGGTTTTACGAAAAAGGTGTCACTTGACTATTTCATCCCTGAATCTAATTGAACAATAAATCTTCGATAACTCACATCCATATAGTCATCATCGGTTTCCTCATCCCTCTTCAATTCCATATCTGCTTGTTCTTCCGTCGGAAATCCCTCATTATCCCGATCGATAATCTTCCCGTGTACCGGACACCTCAATACCCTATTCATACCATGCGCCTCTATCTCCTCCAATCATAGTTGCCCACGACACTCTCCCGGGGGGGGGGGGGGTAGGGGGGTGCAAGTTGCATTAATTTAGTCTTACTTAGAAATGTCCATTCGTGGACACAATTCGCCATTCTTCAGTCTTGCTCGACACTTCATCTTTCCTCTTTGCTCCTCTCCAATATAAGTGAATACACGAGTCTCATAAGCTTCCGCTCTATCATTCCTCTCCTCTCTGCATCGGAAATCATACATTTGTTACCGTACTCTTTCAATTTCTCTCTTACGATTCATCGGGAGGTCTCCAGAAACGATGACAGTCAGCGTTGTTGACTGGAACCTGGAATAGAATCACTAATTTCCACATTTAAATACAATATACCTGAGCGATAGTTTTCTTCTGCCCCCAATATTTGAGATCCAAACCGAAATCAACTCTCCTGATAGATAAATCTCCCTTGAGTGGAGGACTGGAAAGAAACGGTACCATATATGAATAAAAAATCAAGTAGGACAGCCCAGGTCAGCATGCCCCTGAATAGTTACTCGAGTTGATCAATAAAAACCATGCTCCTACACGAAGTTAACAAGAAATAGAGGTATTGAAGCAGCTGAGTACACGGAAGCCCGACGGACACGTTGTGTGTTTACTACGGTATTGAAATATCTTTAGTGAATTCGAGTCCATAATGGTACGATGAGATATTAAAAATAAGATATTCAAGTATGGAATGCAATTTGATTCAAACTTTGCAGGATGTTAGTCCGACACATACTGATGTTACATGCCAAATTTGGGGCCTCCTGCTCAACTGACAACGAAGTCATGGCACTTTAAAGATTTTTCAGGGGTCTGCGAAAATCGATATCCCAGCTTATTGCGAAATGCGTTCAACGGGATTCATGGTGCATTGTACTCATCAATGGATGTGCTCCCACCACAGGAAGTGAGAATTCATAGAAAGATTCCTCTGAGTTTCAAAAAAATATTTGTGACCACCCCTCAGCAGAACTTATGCCACGAATGAGTCTGTGGGGCAGCATACCCATTAGGGTTCTCGAATTGGGCGGCGCCCAGTCTGCCCAATTCCAAAATGCGTTGAATGAATAAAGCCTAATACGCCCGATTGCGAACAAAGGATATTGGCTGGGCGCCCACGGGCGCCCATTCCTCCATTCACCCCGTGATGAGCGGTTCACTCACTCCATTTCTCTCACTCTCGCTCCCCTCTCGCTCATTCCTCACTAATTCTCCCTCGATATCGGTTCGGTTTCAACAGTCACTCATATTAAACGCCCAGTGGGCGCGAACAAAGGAAATGCGCCCAATTGGGCGTCCATCATTCGGCGCCCAACTGGGCGAATCGACCGCCCCGCAAAAGCCCAGTTGGGCGGAATGGCCCAATAGGGGGAACCCTAATACCCATACACCACATGGGGTTGTTACCCAATGGTTTGTCCACCGATCACTCCAAACAGTGGGTCTCTAACTCAATTTGGAGGGAAGATATGATGATTTGAAATTTGGGGCCATACTTTTGCACAATACTGTATACCGGCAAGATGTATATTTATCGAAAATGGATGCCTCACATTGTACTCGTCCCTGGTTGATCAAGTTCCTCCCCTTCCATGTCGATATCATCGAGAACATCAATAAATTCGTCCTCATCCTCTCCGTCGGAAGGATTATCGATCGGAAGTCGAAGACTTAGTTCTATTAATTTATCCATCTCACTCTAAATCATTCAGTCAATAAAAGTTGATCAAACTTCACTCACTTTCAATAAATTTCGCAATCGTATGTACTGATTTATTGACGAGTCCCTACAGTATTTAGTAGCTATTCGCATCCATCTAAAATGTACTACGATGTATAAAAGATTGAAACAGACCCACCCATCAACTTTCTTCTTGTGTACTATCAATTGTTTAAGAACATCAATAGCGGATCTGACCACATCAATATTCGAGTCGTCAGTTACAATCTAAAATAGTCATTACCCCTCGACCTATTGAATAGATAACTCCATCCATCTCTCACCTCAGGAACAGGATTCTTAATCTGCACAGTGAATGAATCACCCAACCCATATCCATGTTCTTGTGGATCCTACAGAGTGTTCATTGACCAACTAAATAAGAATTACGTACCGATGTTCCTAAAGTGGACGGTTTATCTTCATCGACGAAAGAAGGAACGAGAATGAGAAGAAGTTGCTTCGCTTCTGCAACATTTCGTTCCATCAAATCCGAGTGAGAATCGAACTCTCTCGAGATATCGGCCATCCTCTGCAATGCCACGAGTTTCATTCAACATGCCATGAAGCGAACACAATCTATATGACTCGACTCGTCATCAAAATGATTTGACTAACCGATCTACCGTACGCCTCTTCTCTTCGTTGCCGCTCATCTCTAGCTTCCCTCTCTACTGCTGTCTCTCCTGATACTCGATCGTAATCCAGAGTTGTAGCATCCCGGAGATTTTTGACTGCCTGTGCATTTACTCATCTGAAACAACCGACAATGTGATACTTACCAATTTCAGTCTGGTATCCCTTCCGAACTTCTCATCCCATTTCTGGAAGATCTTGATACACGCTATCTTCAAATCAATAGCATCCTTCTTAGGAGGAGGAAGAGGCTTCTTCAGGGGCTCGATCTCGGCAGCATTTACTATGATTTCCTAACATTTTGATATTTCAGCAATTTTCTAGGAGATATCGCTTACATAGAGAAAGTTATTCATGCACTCTCGAAATCGTGGACTTTTCGAGTAGAAGAAATCAATAATTGTCAATGCACATCGACGAGTATGAGAGCTGTTAAACTTGAGAAACTCCTAGAAGTACAAGTCTACTCGGATTAGAATAGAAGAATTATACTGACCAGAAGTATTTCCACACAGGTGCGACTATCCTCGGCATCGCCTTTCACGCGATCTTTCAAGATGGAGAATAATGATGATTCAATGTTGAGCTCGCTATTGGAATCTTCTTCTATCTGTAATGATGCTTTCAAGCCAATCTGATACGAAGAGATGAATGTACTACGACCATACCTCTTTCACTAATTTCGAAATTGTAGTCTGGAGCGCCTTTCGTTTCTCGTTCATAACGTTTTCCCGAATATTATCGGGCTACAGGCCCAAAGAATAAAAATAAAGTGTTGAACGCCGAACAAAGAAAAAGATTGCAAATGTTAGTTTGAGTTATTTACTTACAGTAGTATGGTAGAGTCGGACGTGTCACATAACCAAATTAGATTTAATCTTCAATTAGTTATCGTATTTTTTAAATCTCATATTATATGCATGTAGAAACATAAATTGTGCTAGAAAACTTTCAAATCAAATGTTCTAAAATAGATGCCGAGACAGGTGAAAGATATGGCCAACTATTTATGAGATGTAATTGGAACGAGCAGCAAGGGAAGAACACCTGCTAGAACAGTTTGAGTCCATCGAGTAATCTTCTCACATTCGTATGCTTCTCCTTCACAAAAAGTGAGTAGAAAGGACAGCTGTCATTCATTCTCTCTACTCTATCCACGATTTCCTTCCCCTCAAGGGGGCATAACTCCATTCCCTCCGTTCTCAACCCTATTTCACTCCAGGTGTTCATTTTAAAAAGTGGGCGGAGACGATTTGAATGATCTTCTTCCTTCAATCTTCTCTCAATCCTCCATTCCCTCTTTCTTCTCCTCTATGGTGACTCTTCTCCTTCTTCTCCTTCTTCCCTCATCCATCCTCTCCTCCATCACTATCTCCAAGACAGCTCTCTTCTTCCCTTCATGCACTCATCTCAATGGTTCATCCTATGCCGATTGCGAGACGACCATTCGATCCAACGATGAATTACTCGCTAAACGAAGTAAGTCAATTCAATCTATGAGTTCAAGTGTGGTTCATCTGTTTCAGAAAAGGAGAGAAAGAAATGCGAGGGTAGGGGAGGAGGAGTAGGGGAGGAGGAGTGGGGGAGGGGGGGGGGGGGGGGGAAAGGGGGATGGTGGGGTGAAAGGGAGAAGGAAGAGATCAATGACTCGTGTGAAGACTGCAAAAAAAAGGTCTGGCAAAGACAAAGGAAGGGTCCGCTCTCATTTGCATACGATTCGAATAGAATCCCCTCGAGCTTAGACTAAATGAGAAACAGGGAGTACGGTAGACTCTTCTCTCCTACAGTAGTCCCTCTTCACAGCTGATCATTGCTGCCAATTACACATGCTTCCCGATTGCACGTTGACTTGTCTCGAGAGATCGATAAACACGAATATGGACAAGGGAAGTCGATTGGAGGTTCCCACCAAGTGCAAGAGATTCATTGTGAGTACTGTAGACTACTGTAATGGATAATCTCTCCCTGATTCAGGCTCCTCCTCC
>LS593825.1:2090-12419 GCA_900490775.1 Pristionchus maxplancki
ACGAGACAATACGAAATGGAGGCAAATTATGCACTGCAATGCTACAAAATGAGTACGTGGGGCAGTCTACCATGGATTGACTGAGAGTCTTCGATAGACTAATCCATTTCCCTTCAGGCGGAGGCCTCTGAGGCCGAGCCCGAGCCAGCGAAGGCTGCTGCCCCCGCTTCTCCCGTTGCTGCTGCCCCTGCTGAGCCAGTGAGAAGAATCGCGGCTGAGACTGTCAAGGTACGGTACTTCATCTGAGACTGGCCATCATTGTCCTATCCGACCATTGAGCCTATGGTAACAGATTGATTGTAGTCGCCTACTCCGGGAAGAGCCGCCGCTCCTCCTTCGATCCCTCGCACCGTTCTCAGGTCAGTTCCATTCCTCATTTATCATCCTCATCGATTCGATTGCAGGAAGCAGCAGTTGTACTCTGCAGGAAAGCCCTCGACTGTCCACTCTAAGGACAAACTGATGAGGTGAGGGAAGAGTCCTTCTCCCATTTCAATCCCTTCCATTCCAGATCCGAGGGAATCATCCCCATCCAGGCTGGATCGAACAAGTATGCCTCCCAGAAGGGAATGACTGGTTAGTTGATCGTCCTTCGTCCTATTGATAATCTCATCTTCCAGGCTTCGGAGTCCCTCGTGATGTCATCGACAAAGTCAAGTCGGAGAATCTCGCTGAGGTACCGTTCACTTATCGATTGACTAGACACTACCGTACCTCAACAGTTAAATAATCGATAATTGTAGATCACCGACGAGAAGAAGATCGAGGCTCTCAAGTGCTCCACTTGGCTGCAGTCTGGAACTAACAAGTTCGCTTCGCAGAAGGGACAGACTGGTGGGTATTTTTTATCCTTCTCTTTCGCCAATAATAGATAATCCTTCATTCATTTCTTCTCAGGTTTCGGAGCCGTTCGTGATGTGAACTACAAGACGAAGGGAACCGGAGGAGCTCAGGAGGTTTGGATCATAAACTAAACCGAATGTAGAATTAGAATATTAAAAAAATTGATTATTTGTAGGTTCCCGAGGAGAAGGCTCGTGCCACCGATGGAATCGTCCCCCTCCAATCGGGAACGAACAAACTGGCCTCCCAGAAAGGAATGACTGGAATGGGAATGCCCAGAATTGTCGATGGTAAGTACATTCTGATTCTTCGTAAGTGAACAATAATGGTTCATTGCAGTCCGCAAAACCGACGACCAGAATCGCGACTCGCAAGGATTCGTCCATCTTCAGATGGTCAGATAGTTCTCCCTCTCCCTCCATTGACTGATCTTTGATCTTTACAGGGAACGAACCGATTCGCCAACCAATCGGGAATGACTGGCTTCGGAATGCCCAGAAGAGAGATCACCCACTACAAGGTTCGTTGTCCCTGGAATGATCTTTGATCTCTGATCTTGTTGAGGATGAGGTGAGAGGAGAGATGCCCCATGACGAGTCGACGACCTCCCGACAGACCTCCGGATGGAAGGAGGGTCAGTCATTCCCTTTCCAGTTCATAGTTTGATCTTTGATCTCTGCAGGAGCCAACCAGTCCGGTATGGCTTTCGGTGCCTTCCGTAACAACACCGTCTTCAACCTCCAGGCCCAGGTTTGTAGCTCGACCATCGCTTGCCATTGACATCCATCATAAGAAATGATAATAAGAGTGAATATGTTTCAGGAACAGCGCTCTCAGGGTATGATCCCCTACCAGATGGGAGTGAACTTCCTCGATTCACAGGCTGGAAAGACCGGATTCGGAATGCCCCGTCAGGTGAATCGGCCCTTCTCCCCATCCCTATCCCCATCATCATCTCCTCTTCCATTCAGACGTACACTCCCTTCGTGGACGATGGTCACGAGGAACTTCCCCCCGATCTCGCTCGTCGTCCCGAAGTTCCCTTCTGGTCTGGAATGGAAACCGAATTCGCCTCCCAGGTAATCTATACCTTCAATTCCCTTACGTGTTCCATTTATTGATAGCTTCCCCTTCACTCCTCTCCCTTCAGGTCGGTATGTCTGCCTTCGGAACTCCCCGTGACGTCCGTGGAGAATATGTTCGTCGACTGTGGTAAAAGTGCGCGGCAGCACGGCACGAAGCCGCATACAATCATCTACGATGCCCCACTCGATCCGTTCACCGTAACAGCTCTCGCTAGCCTTTTCCCTTCGGTCCCGACTATCCTATCACATTTATATTTGTGTAAATTCAATAAAAGTCTAGCCAATTTGCCTATCTACAATTGCCTTTCACTACTCTGTCTATTCTCTCTCTCAATCGTCAGATTACACATAAAGTGAATTCCTGTGGAAACGTTGTCTCTCCCTGCATAAAGTTGCCATGTCAACCTGAGAGGAATCGTGTACTAGAGGGGCTTGAATCTCCCGCCTCCCTCCCTTCACCTAGTAACCAAGGAAACGGGAGTGGGTGAGGCAAACGCCGCCATTTTGCTGTCCTTCTTGCTTCTTACTCTTCATCGTCAATCGATACGATGACGTCATCAGAAGGACCCCATTTCGAAGGTCTCCTCAAGGCTCTTCGTCTCTTCAAAGCCAATGAAATCGACGGAGCGGAGGAAGAAGCAGGACGAATCCTTCAGAAGAATCCTCTTGACCAGGTCCATTTTTGATTGTTTTTGATTGGAAAGAGGCTGAAAAGTTCAATCTGGACTTCTCCTCCTTCTTTCTTTCTTGCGTTTGCTCGGCTGGCAGATAGCGTGGTTGTAATAGACGGAGGAAGGAGGGGAAGGAGAAGAAGAAGGAGGAGGAGGAGGAGAGAGGATGGGATGGAGAGACAGGTGTTTCCAGTGGAAAGGAGAAGAGGAAAGTGAGGGAGGAGAAGACTGAGGAGATCGGAGAGATTTCGATTGCGAGAATCGGAGTGAGAGAGTGTGGGATTGGAGAGAATCAGACAGATGAGATGAAGAGAGAGATGAAGAGAGTGGAGATGACTAGAGGGAGGGGAGAGAGTGGGGGATCAGAGGAGAGTTCATTCGAATCTTGGCGCATTCTCGCTGTAAGAATGCCGCAGATGTCGAAGGGAAAGGAGGGGAGAAGGAGGGATAGGGAAAGGAGCGGATAACGGAAAGATGAAACATTCACGCGAGATCGATTACATGATAGATAAAGAAGAGAAACAAGTCCTCAACTGATCTTTGATCTTTCCTCAGGCTGCGTGGACACTCAAACTCTCGTGTCTCGCGGATAGATTCTACGTGGATGAATTGGAGAACAATGATATTGGACTGGCTGAGCAAGTGATTGATACTCAGGTATATCATTCAGTGTGGCCGTTTAACGGAACTTATCATAATGATGAGAAGTAAATAATGAGTGAGATGAATTAGATCATCGCTCCGAATGCCCGACCTGGTACTTCCTTCGCCCGTCCTTCTACTTCCTCCAGAGCAGCCAATCCCATTCTCAGGTGGAAAACTTAGAGAAACTCAGTCAATCCCGATCTAAAACTGCAGACCCACTTCGAGTACGGGTCGTCCTCTCACGGGAGTCGTCAGACCCATGAGTTCAGCCAGACCAGGAACGATGGAACAGGTTTACTCCCTTTTAGAGGGGGGAATGTATACAATTCGATGTGTCGATTGCAGGCAGTTCGAACGTCTCGCACCTCGAAGACAGCTCGTGCCGTCTCCTCTCAAACTGCGAGATTCGTGAGATTGGGAACGGCATCGATGGCTTCGTCCGCTGATGGTGATGAAATGGACCGAGAAATCAATAACAAGAGTAATAATTGTAGGTCCCTTCGTGAATCTCGCTCGTCTCAACGTTGAGAAGTACGCCAAGGACCCAGAGGTATCGGATGAGTTGAACCATTCATAAGTCATAGTTGTAACTTGCAGGTGAATCGTCAGCTCTTCGAATACGTTTTCTACCTCGAAGGAGACATTAAAATAGCTCATCAGGTTGAGAAATTGATTGGTGTTTGCAAATCAAGAGAAGATTCGATTGAAGATCGCTGCAATCGCGACGAAAGAGGCCGAATTCGGTGATTGGTACTGGAAGAATCAACTGGGAAAGTGCTACTATAGGTATTGGTTTCCTGATGTTTAGGTCAATAGGTCAAATCTTTGACAGACTTGGAATGCTGAAGGATGCAGAACAACAATTCAACTCATCTATCAAGACATCCAAACATCCCGAGACATACGCTTATCTGGCAAAGGTTTCTATTCATGAAGATATCATGATCTTCCATCATGATTCTCCTTGAGGTTCATTCTCGTCTCGATCAACCCGGTCAGACAATCAAAGACTATCAAGATGGACTGGAGAGATTCCCTGATGATATCACACTTATGATTGGACTGGCGAGGACTTATGAGGTTGTTCAATTGCCCTTTCGCAATTAATTTTACCCTTTGAGCGTCTCAACCAAATGGATGAATCAGTCGCAACCTACAAGCAAGTTGCAAAGACCAAGGTAGGCCATTGGAGGGGGCAGGAATGAGAAGGAAGATTCCCTCAGGCGAATGATATCGAATCGATCGCGTGCATAGCTACGGACTACTTCTATGACGATCAACCAGAAATCGCACTCAGTTATTATCGGTTAGTTTCCATCGATCAAGTACAAGTTTCTGAATCTCCTCTCTCCAGTCGAATCATGCAGATGGGAGTCACTACTCCGGAACTGTTCATGAACGTCGGTCTCTGTTGTTTCTACTCTCAACAATTCGATATCGCCATTGCATGCATTGGTGAGAAAGGGAAGGGAGAACGAAGAAGACCCTGTTCACTAATCATTCCTTCATCTCTTCAGAACGAGCTCATCAGGAGATGGAGAAGGAAATATCTGCAGATGTGTGGTACAACACGGGACAGATCGCATTGGTTTGTTCAGAGAATACCTACGATAGCATTCTCACTTCTTTCATAGATCAATATTCAAGGGAGATTTTGCAGAGTATCGGAGACGTGAAAATGGCCACTCGTTGTTTCCGTCTCGCTCTCACTTGTGATGCAGATCATACAGAGAGTTTGACGAATCTCGGAGTGATTATGATGAGACAAGGTGAGGCATCCCCATTATGAGATAATGGGAAGAACAAGAGATTGCAGATAAGATGGAGCAGGCTCGTTCCCTCTTCTATTCGGCTGTTACAAAGGCTCCCCATCAATTCGAACCTCACTTCAATTTGGCTCTTATTTGCGAGAAAGTGATTTAAAATGAATTCGTTTCACTTTGGATCATCGTTTCTTTCCAGATGGGAAAATACTCGGAAGCTCGGAATTTCGTCATCAAAGCACTAGAACTTTTCCCTGCCCACAGCCCATCTCAGAAATTATTCGAGAAGATTGATATTCTCTACAAGCTTGTATGATGTGAGATTGAGTTGTGATGATATATTCTGAGCAATAAACATTTTTGAACTTCCAAGAAGGATAGATGGCATTCAGGAAATAATATAATGGTGATTTCACTATGATCTTTGACCCTTAGAGTGTTCATCCCTGTAACCTCAAAAAGTAGTTTACCTCCAACCGATTAAAAGGCTCTTTCTAATGCTCGATCTCTCCTCTCATACTATCTACTTGTTATACGGAATGAGATGTGTCTAGGAAAGGAGAGAACTCTCTTTATCTCTATCTCCTTTACCCTTTTTCGTCGCTATCTCTCACTTCTCCCTTGCATTTGTCGTATCTCCGATAGGGTACACACATTTATCATTCCCCCCACCAGTTTCAATTAATTACTGCACGTTATATAATTCGTTATCAGTAAAATGATGATTCTTCTACTATTATTTCCATTATCCTCAGCCATGTTTCTGCCTGATCAAGTAAGTATCACGTCACCTTTTCCCTTGCGAACCCTAATCAATTTGCGAACACTACTCGGTTCACATTTTGAGAATTTCTTTACTGCTACATTATCATTCAATTCATTTGTATCAATGTAATTATTCGAGTCAGCCTGCTCCGTTCTGCCTTCTGTCAAATGTCCATGGGGAGTTGTGACAATGAATAAACAACAATGTGAGAAAGGATTCAGACACATCACATGTGGAATCAGTCTGAAGAGAAGTGAACAAAGAGGTAAGTTATTGGTCTCCAATTTAACGGAAATTTAGTCTATGTAGATTGTATGGTTGACGAGATCACTCGAGAATGCTCTTTCCCACTTCCTCTCTTCCTTATCATACAAATTCCTCCCGTTCCAATTCCTCGTTCACGCTTCTTTCTATTCAACCTAATTGGCCATCTTTTCACTTTCCCTTATCTCTCCTCTTCTTCCTTGATCTTTTCCCATCAAAAGAGTGTTGATCGTGTGACTCCTCTCTCCTCTTTCTCACTTGTTACTGCGCAAGGGCTTTCACAAAAAAGGATTAGCCCATCTTTCGATTATCTTCAACGAAATGATCAAAAGACGAATTGAAACATGTTGAAGAAATGAATGAGTCATAGATATCGTGTTGATAGTCATCTTCAGAATGGATAATCGATAACGATGCTTGTCTGTCCAATGTCAGAAAGACTAAGCCCGATCAACGAGTTTGTTGGAAGAGAACTGATCAACGATTGCAAGTTCTATGCCCAGATAATAAGGAATGTGAGGTAGCTCCGTATTCATTTTCAAAGATAATATTCGCTTCTAGTCATTGACCATCGCTGATATTGTGACGATCTGTCAAGCTGAGAATGCGACCGAGGTTTGTATTGTTCCTTTGATACAATCAGTGACATTTCCTCTTTCAGAATCTACCAAGCGGTTCGTCTCATTTTCTCAAATCGAAAGACTGAAACCGTGGTATTCTTATTTCAGAATCTGGTTGTGAAAGTGTAAACACGACAGTGAAATGTAATGGGGTGATAGCATCGATATCAAAGGATGAATGTGATAAGGGATTCCACTATCTCTATTGTGGATGGACCGCTGTCAAAGAACAAGGTTAGTAAGAACAGCTATATTGAAATTTCATTTATTTACTTCCACAATTAAACCAATCGATTTCTTCAGGCGAATGGAAGTACACGGGAAAATCGAAGCATTTCTTGTATGGAGGAATTCCTGAGCCGTGTCGAATAATGAATGAGACATCGATAGTAACAATGTGCAGGGAGGACAATTGCAAGGCTAGTTTTTGAAGATTTAAATGTAAAACTAAGAATTGATCACAAATTCAGGATGAAAAGTGGAGCGATAACATGCTGAAATCCTGTGCATCAAAAATCTCCCCCACTGACTCATCTGTGAGTGAAGGATGTATCCAAACTTATTCATAATTGGCAATTCAGACAACTAAGGCTCCATCAGTAGACAACGGTCCTTTCAAGCAGGATTGGTTCCATTCTGAAGAGGATTTACTGCAGAATATGGTAGAGATCGAAGAGAAGGTTGGGTATGATTCCATGCTGGTCGTTCATTGGTCCATTCAGAGTATGGAACTGTCCCATGCTACACCACTAAATGTTGTTGAGAAGACTGAGAATGAGGAGGGAGAAGAGGAAACGATCAGTTCTCGTCTCTCGAGACACGAAAGGAAAATAGATCCCGTAGTGGAATTACTCAATCGAGTAAGATGAAGATCAATCATCGATAATATTCCTCTTTTCTCAGGATCTCGCTCGAAATGACCTCACTTTGCAAGGAATAGCGGATAATTTGTTGACACTCACTCAGATGGTTGAATTACTTGAAAAAATTGTCAACGTGATTGTTATATCAGGTCCAAAACATCAGTGAATCTGTAAAAAAATTGGAGGATACGAAAGTGGAGAACGAGTTGTTAGTTTCCTTCTAATAAGCAACAATAATAAAGTTACTTAAAGACCCTTAAAACGGCCGAAAGTCTTCTCTGGTCTCAATTGGAAAGCTCTTAAGAACTGTTCCTTTATCATCGCTGCTGTAGTTGG
The DNA here is from genome assembly GCA_900490775.1 of Pristionchus maxplancki. Taxonomy (NCBI): domain Eukaryota; kingdom Metazoa; phylum Nematoda; class Chromadorea; order Rhabditida; family Neodiplogasteridae; genus Pristionchus; species Pristionchus maxplancki. The sequence goes on from LS593825.1 coordinate 9,947, forward strand.
ACTTGGAATTTTAATCTGTATGTGTGTTAGATGCTGCGAAAAAACAAAGGTTAGAGAATTCACAAAACGTATTTATTGATCGGAAAGAGCAGGCTAGGAAAAGGACTCCTCTTCCTGATTTGACACCCATTGAGAATGGAGAGAGAACGTATGTTTCCTCCCTACAGGTCAGTTCATCCCCCCTTCCCCCTCCCATCTCTCCCCTCTCCATCTCTCTCTCTCCTCAGGTCATAGCTGAATCCTCTCGTCATTCTCTCCTTCGTGACGATTCGAATCGTCGATCGACTCTCAATCGGGAAGAGACGGAAGGAGGACAAAGGAAGAGTTTCTTCCTCGATGACAATAACATGCAGAGTATGATTGCCCAAGCGAGAGATATGCAATTGAAGGAAGATCACGAGAGTGACATGTAGAGACGAACACTTTCATTTGTTATCTTATCGAAGATGGGAATGAACGATTTATCAATGCTTTCTACACTCGTTCGATGCATAATCAATGTCTTTACTTGCAATATGGGACGGGATGGCACGGCACAGTGAAGCACTTGACCTATAAGAATCAAATATCGATTACTTTTTTCTTCTCGATAATTGACCTCTTTCATGAAGCAGCGCTGTCCAGAAGGGCAGTGGACTCTCTCGCACGAATTAGGAACGGAGGGTTTTCTGAAGGAAGAAGGGGGCATCTCTGCACTGATTCCCTTCGATTCCATCCAATGGGGAGAAGAAGGAGGTGCAGGTGGAGAGGGAGAGATGGAATGGAAGGATGAACGAGGTCTGGAAGGGACAGAATAGGCGAGATGGAAGGAATGGACCAACCGAGGAGTGTCTCTCTCCACGAATACAGAGACGGTTCGAGGTTCTTCGATGGGATCGGGAGACCAGGAAGAGGGAGTTGTAGTGGTGATCCATCTAGTGGAGAGATCGACTGAAAGGGATGAACCAATTAGGATTCTACCGTCTTGGTCGATGACTTGATCAATCTCAACGTACAAGTGACTCTTCTGCAAGTGGGTCCATCGAATGCATTCACACACTGTTCATCAGGAGAACACGCGAGAGAAACACAACTGGGAGGACGAGGAGTCGCTTCAATTTGGCATTGACTTTTATTCCCTTTTCAAACAGTCTAATCACCAATGACTGCAGGAGGAACGTCGATGGAAGCTTCTACTTGCGTTTGCTCTGAAATACCGATCAACTTAACTCGTAAACATCTTTCAATCCCTCAGTGTTCGCTGCTATCTCTCGACTTGTTTTTGTCCATTTTCGAGAGAAGGAAAGAGAAGGAACGGAACGGTTCCGGTGTGAGAGTGGACTGTAAATGGGAGGAGAAGAGGGGCGATTTGGGTGGAGTGAAGGACTAAATGAGGAAACTCGATCGGAGAAAAAAAGATGAAGGTTACGAGGTGTTTTCAGTTTTCAGCTATTTCATTTCAATGTTGTGCTTTGTAGTTAGCATAAGGATTGAAATTGACTGACTGACGAAAACAGGCCAGCAGAATGCTCCCTCAGGCATTTCCATGCACGAACTTCCATCGGGACACTGGAGACTGCGACACGAGAGAGGAGCTTAACGGATCATTACATATGTATCACATGAGATTCGCTCGTCTGCGATAGAAATATTGTAGTACAAATAATAGCTAAAAATAATTTAAAAAATGAGTCTAGAGCTGGATTAGGGGTAAGGAGGTTCACTGAATATTACAATCATCATAAATGGAATCAACTGCTGGAAGTCAAAGAGAATTGTCAAAGAATGAGTAACTTACTGTCGCTGAACTCGACGACTTTTGCATTGATCGTAGTGACAACGAGAAGGAGAAGAAGAAGCATCTTCTGTGAGAATCGAATTGTGATTATGGAAGGAATTCTCTGCACTACCAATTACTACCACGAAGAAAGTGAAAGGGAAATTGGTACAACAGTTCCGGGTGCGAGAAAGAAAAAGAATAAGAAGAAGTTGATCAGATGAATTGGCTGAGGGAATGGATTAGTTCCTCTAGATGAACTGTTTAAGGCGGAGTCGAGAGGAAGAAATACCGAGAACGGCTCCATTTTTCATTGGCAGTAACGGCTTTCGATCAAGGTTAGAGAGGAACAGCGAATGAGAGTTTGAGAATATTCTCTTTGAATCGGCTCGTATTTCTAGAAAAAGAGAAGAAGCGTCATCACGCCATTGAGCAAATCAGGCAAGGTGACGTGCATAACATATTCGGCCCCCATATTCATTCGGACTGCAAGGCGTATTTCCGGTATTTTATATAGTTAGGGGCCACAAGCTCCGCCCACTTTGTGTTGACACGATTTCACCAAAAAGCGAGACAGGTGGCGCACAAGGCTCATCCTTAACTAAATTCTTAGATCAAAAGCTTGTCATGTAGCTATCCCCTTCCTCTATCGATTGATCGATATCCATATTTTTAAAATTTTCGATAAGTAGGTCAAAATTCAAGTGGAAGGTCAAG